>JAQGAD010000378.1:0-42284 GCA_034696625.1 Isotomurus palustris | reverse complement strand
GTCCCGTGTCAAGTCATTTCTGTTCCCTTTTCTCGTTTACCAACTTATCTCGTCACTAAAAACAAATTAAAATACTGCGAAGGAATGTCAGGAATGAATAATCAGAGAGATGATAAACAAACGCTCGAATGTCGACAGATAAGTCAAAACAAAACTCGTTCTTTTCCACTCTGTTTCTGTTTTTGTTGGAAGGAAACGAGACGTCAACTTTGCCGGTTAATTCTGCCCGACTCATTTCTATGCTAGAATAACGTGAAGCTCAATAAAATATTTTGTCTTGCTAGTTGAAAATTGTTAAATTATTATTTGATTAAATTCCCCATTGCATAATTATATATACAACATGGCATACATTCAACATTGAATGTAGATCAAAAAAACATTTTTGATGTTAACTATTGTTCACGATTCTCTGTTTCCTTTCGTGTGAGTCGGGGTTTTGATAAAAATATTAATCGTTCCGCGAAACTCATTCATTTCACGCTATAATCGATCTAACTTTCTTTGTAATTATGCATTGGGACATCATAGCATTAGCATAAATGCTAAGAGGGTGGATTGATGAATGTCGATATTCATATAATTTGTATTTTTGACGAAATCTGTTGGACACATTTATTGTTGTATTAGCCAGTCAAAGTGGGAATTCTTGGCTAATCGTTGCTTTACTATTGTGTATAGTATGTTGTAATTACACTTTGGAAGCAGAATTTCGAGTAATTCTGAAAATCCCGACGAGTCTAACAATTGCATGTGAAAGTTTGGAACTCCTCCTGATTTGACTGCATAATTGAGAAATCATTATTACACACACCTTTGCTTTAATGTCCTACATTAGATCTCTATGATGTAGTATGCGTGGGAGAAATGTAAGTTGGCATTTTCTATAATTATGTTTGTGTTATCAGAGCCAATTAAATGTGAATTAGGGACGTCATGCAGGCAAGCAAATCTCAGATACGCTTAGCGTTCACGGTCAGCACGAAGTTTGATTTGCGCATTTGCGCTTGGATATTGTTCGTTTGTCTTCCCTGGGTGATAATCAAGGAATACCAATTCAGTAATGATTCAGAATTCTCTTCGTTACTAGATTTGCTTCGAGGTATATTCATAACTTGATGCGAAAGTAGATGCGATGAGAATATTAAAAATGTATCAGACGCGAATTCTGATTCATTTAGAATGTAGAGACAACACTACAAATACCGATTACCGAGCCGGGTTATTACCGAGCTATATTCATGTTTTGTTTACGAGCTCCGAACTCAGAATTAAGTTTACTTGTGTGCCTTTTGTCGACAAGGTAAAGGTGATAATATTAAAGTGACAAATGCTTCACCATCTCCTGATGTTTGTCGGTGGTTTATGTTTCTCTGTTTAGTGGAACATGTATCATACTTCCTGGTATTGGTTTTTTTCCTGGAATACCTGAGGAATCATTGATTTATATGTTTAAGCCGTTCCAACCCCCATCGTGTACTCCATAATAGTATGTTTCCAGCGAAATGGGTATTGTGACAAAAATATGTTTTCTATAATATAGAATAGTGCGAAGGAAGCTTCGAATAAAGTGAGAGGTCATGGCATGTACTTGAGTTGGAGATCAATTTACAAGTTCTTCTTGTATCTCTTATGGCTGCAGAGGTGGTAGGCAACAGCAGAAGTTATAGGTAGAGTCTGAGCAGTTTTAACGGGATTAAGTTGAGACAGATAATCTGTAGGAAGAGAGGCCATCAGAAGACCCGCACAAGGCATTCATCTGAAAACCTAAGTGCATTGAATTTTGTGTTAGAATCCAGCAAAGAGTCTGTTGGAGTTGGTTGGGAACGGGAAGTGGAATGGTGTTCCATCTCCGTGTTCCTAAAGATAAAAAGGTGAAGTGTGAGTTGCTTCCAGATTAAGAATCCGGAAAGGCACGGGGATGCTGTGAATTATGAATGTTAGCTATGGCAAATTGCATTCCGCTACGTTTTGGAAAAATTACATCTAACTCTGCGTAGGAAAGTTCCACAACCCTCGAACCAATCTGTGTGATCTGTCTGAACATTATAGTAGTGCGGCACATACAGGCCACATACTGCAACTAGCCATATAGGCTCAGCAGTCAATGATACATTTTTCTAAGAATTACATCACTACTGAACCAAATCCATACTTCAAGATTCAGGTATCAACTTTTGTATATGAGTCAGAAGTTCAGAACACACTCTAAACTCTAATACTCAAATCCAGAGCCCATTTTCTTGTAGGTGGATCCATCAAAGTACGAAATAAAGAAAGACATCTTCTCCCATGGCTGGCATGGATCCACATACACACAAAATAGCTTCCATGATATTACCCGAATTCCACTACTTCAAAAAGACCTGAAGGAGAGAGAGAGAGCTCGTTTCACTGTCTTATTATTGCTGTGTAGTGAAATTACTCTATCTAAATATGCTGAATTCTTTTTAAGAGAACACAAGACACAAGACATGTCTTGCAGAGGCCCAGCATGGATTACTCCAGTCATGTATTCTTTTCCGCTTGATGTGTCTTCTAAAGAGCATTTCGTATTGAATTTTTCCCGAATGTGTGTCTGAACAAAAACTTACTCCTCGTTTTGTATCAGCTTCATTTCAAAGTAGAGCATTTTGACATCTGTGTGTTATTATTGTGTAGATGTGTGTAGTTTTGACATTCCCTCAACCTACTCTCTGTTTAGCATCAGGCAAATTCAAAAACGATATTCCATGAATGATACGTGTGTCCATCGGAAGCAAAATTGAAACTAGGTTTTGGAGTCTTGTCAAAGTAAATACCAGCGTGGTCCTTCCATCCGTTCCACTGACATTGTTCCTTCGTACACGGCAGCACAGACCCAATTTGATCGGCAAAAGTTGTCATGTTTTCTAGGCACATGAATCCAATTACACAATCATAATCCCTCATCATCAACCACCATAATAATACTCGTGGTAAATAAATGTATCAACTTACAAAACCTGCTGCTGTACTCTCACCCTACCCGCCTAATACATTTGTATTTGCTCTTATTGATACGAATGCAGATAGAAAGCTGGAGCCCCTACCTTTCACGTTGTACTTTTGTCTGTCGTGACATTGACTTACCACTATTACCATTACACCATTTACTAGGCGTCTCTTATTTTCTCCTGCATAATCTTCTCATTTCCCTCTTTCGTTTTCACCAACATTCTTACTATGCAACTTTCACCAGCTATTTCATTGATTATACTGCACCCAATTAACCTGCAGCTTAAACCATGATCTACCCGACCGTTACATAACATCCACTCAGCTGCCCTGCCACCCGGACAACATACATGAACATGCAACGAAGCGAGACTTAAAACACTTTCTAAGTACCTCAGAGAAAGTGGAGAGGAAGTTGTATCTTATATGTGTCATTTACCATTGCCAACAAAGCTGGGTGAGTGTAAGCAGTTAGTGTACATTCCAAATGAGTGTTATATATTGAATTGACGGTGGAGCAGAGTTTTCAGTACTACTCCACGGGGCAGGTAGAACATACAATGTTGGGAGGTGGTAGAAGCTCAACCAAGAATTTTGGAGAATGCAGTGGACTCCACAAAAGAGAGAGAGAGTCACACCGAAACTCTTCCTACCCACCAGCAAAATGACTTGACTTGACTATTTTCACTCCACAGAATTGGATTGAACTTCACAGAAAAAGTCAAAATCGTACTGGGAAGTCTCCTCGGTTTACCAGTGTTCTTCCAAACACACACTCTTGTTGTGTTTCCCACTTCTCGCTTCTCCAAGAAAACTCTCCTTATACTCCGCTGGTGCTTCCAGGTCTTAATCTATTCCCCTTATTTGTACCTACACAATCTCAGATTCCGCGAGAGATAACTTTCTTTTCAATCAGTGTGGTTCTCACATCATCTGAAAGTAGAGCTCCTTAAAAGTGATAGAGCATTTTTTCCTACAGCTTTCTCTTGCTCTGCATTTTTCAATTTCGTCTGGAAAATTGTGTGCATTGCAGTTGTTGGTCCAAGTCAATTTCAATTAAACGAACGGGAAAGTGTTTTCGCATAAGTGGTGAATTAAACATGAATAATACTTAAGAACGCTACACAGTAAAAACTGCATAACAATAGTCTGTCAAAGTATAAAAAGTTTCAACAAACTTGTTCAACTTTGTTCACCTTGTTAGAAAGTGAATTGGAGTAGAAAATCAAAAGTTCTCAAGATGCAGTGTGACTAAAGACCAGAATTTCTCTGAGAACGAATGTTCTCATGTATGAGAAGTGTGCTATAAGTGGAGAAAGGGGAAAGTGGCTCAACATGAATTTCACAGACTTTTAGTTTACTGCCTACCAAAGCTTCCCGTGGTTTACTTGTGCCATTAAGCAGTTTAGTAAAGGCGCACACACATACCACAACCCACGTGAACAATGAAAAGTTTGTTATCTGTAGACGAAGAGGAACCAACTGCTATGACTTCATCCAATTCCACTCCTACAACTGCTTCAAGTTTTTTTAAGGTTCACTACTTTCACTGCATTACTTTATCTGACCATCTGTTTTATGATTAAGTCCTATTCGTGTGTTTCAAATGCTTTCAACTATAATACATTCCTTCATGTTAATGACTCAGAAAATGCGGGTTAATTAATCCTGCGACTAGAGAGGTTTTTCTCCTTAGAGAGCACTGTGCGAGTTTAGTCAATTTCACTAGGAGAATAACGTACACACATGCATACATACAGACACAAACTCACAACTCACACACACACACACATATGAGTCAGTATTCTTCTCAGGTTTTTTGGTGAAAGCTACGGCATGGCTCTAATGTGTCAACTAAAATGCAGTTTAGGAATTGGGGCTACGTTTACAGCATGTGTATCCATCCATTAGGTAGTAGAAATGGATAGTGAACTGTTCTTTGATTTGCTCAACGTGGTGTTTCTTCGTACGTGGGAAGACCCTCTATCTTCTTGATCTTGTCCGCAGAGGCCTTCAGCCTTACAATACTGCAGACTGGGGGACTACACAATCCTGTGTACTTAGAATATTTGAAAATACATGTGTGTAGATGGGATTTTTAGTACTCCTGTACCGAAGATCAAACTGCATTGCTAAAATCCTTTCCATTCAGAAGTCAGCAGGCATAACTCCATACTTACTTTACTTTAGACTCCACGGCTGAGCTACTAACAAGCTTGTGACTTTGCGACTAGTTTAATCTAAAGCGTGATGTAATACGGAATCACACGTGTGATACTTTCACTCTCTACTTAGAACGAACTTTACTGCAGTTGAGTTCAGCTCATGTCCATTGTCGATTGTCCTGTCGTGACTGTGTCGCATTTTTTCCTTCTTTTTGGTGTAATCATATCTCTGCTCGTTTGGCATTTGCACTACAAAAGGGGAAAGCATACTGGGCTTTTGTTTTCCTTCTCTTTCTTGCTGCATTGAAGTTCACACACTCACTTGACTCAAACAAGTCTCACACACTCTTGATTGCAAATGAGCCAACGAAGAAACTGTGGCAGCAACTGCTCCTTACCTTTTTAAAACAATGTGAAAGCAAACCGGAATTTTAGAAGGGAATTTTTCCACAAACAACACACACACCAGTCTTATCTGGAGCAATTAGGGAAGGGCCAAACACCAAATCTAAAGTGAAATGCCGAGTTATACTAAAATCCTCACACACATTCTCTCTACATGATTTACAACGTCAGAAAGGATGAAGTTTTGCTCATCCAAATTTGGGTTAGCTAATTTACTGGAATGGTTTAATGGATGCCAGGAAGCAATCCATTCTACTCCTGGGGGAATACACAAACACTATGGGAAATATTATTAACACTGGAATAGCACCAACCGCTTCTTCGTACCAACTAAAGTACGATGTGATCTTCATTTTCTTTCCGCATTTTCATCTCATCCATTTCTTATTATCCGCATGTTTATAAACCGTGAAATTCTGGGTTAATTGATTAGATATTCCTTCTGTATTCTTGCTTTTCCCAAAACAATTCCATCCACTTATCGACAGTTGTGTGGTTGACGTGAGTAAGAAAGGGCAGCCGACCACTGTATGAAATATATGGCCAATGTCAAGTATAAATATCCCGTCTCATTACCATTTGTATCAATATTGCGATATCGATGAACTAGGCCAACGAAGAGTTAGTAACAGTTAAGGGAACACCATAAACAGAAGGACTTTCTGGAGAAAATAAAGGAAATGCTTCGATTTTTATTTCACGTAGAACTAGGTCAGAAATAATGTGGACCAACTGCCATGTGCTGCGAAATAGCTGACATAACATAACGTAGTAACATGCGGGTTAGTATTAAAGGAGGCACAGATGAGTCTGACTTTCTTTCCCTATCCCTGAGGACCTAAGTAATTTCACACATTTCTCTGCATTGAACATTTATATTTCAAAGTAGCGACTGAATGATTCATTCTCAGTGAGTTGTGTACTTGTAACAAAGGAAATTGAAGAACCTTAGGGAAGACATGAGGACAGCGGCAGATGAAGCGTTCTCGATGTCTCATGCATTTCAAAACATGCAATCTAGCAAGGTCATTCATAACTTGAAGGGTTCATGAATTTGTAAGCATGAAACTTTTTGTACTACAGATTTACATCAGCATCATTTCACATCAGACGTCTAATTCCTTTCAAAAATTCAGGTGAATGATGTGCTTGTCATACAACCAACCAACTGGCTAGCGTCCCAACTTTCTCCTTGTAAAGGGAACACACTTCCATCTTTCTTTCACTTCCTTTTTGACAAAAGAACACACTTTCCCTTTGGATTAGATGGGCTGAAAGGGTTTGACTGAGTAGAATTAATACACTGCACTGTGCATATTACAGCTTAGGTAGCAGGATAGCAGACACGAGATTTCTGGAACGTATTCTTGTACATTGTCATAAATTATTGGCTAGGATGTCCCAAGGCGACGTTGGACAACGGTCGGGTGGGAAAGTTGGGTCAGAGCCATATACGACAAATTGAAGGAGGACTTGGAAAAATAAAGAGCTCGGCAATCGTAATTTACTTATTGTTGGATATCCGAACAACCCCTATTACACGTATTGAGTTGGATTCCAAAAGAACCCATTTGGGTCTAGGCCAAATCCTTTTTCATTCATTCATTCACCTGCTTAAGTCTCTTCACTCCATAAATACCCGTGGACAACAGGAACCAAAAGCTACTTCCCACATTCCATGAAAGATATTCTTATTATTGTCACACTGACTTTCTAAATTTTTCTCCAACAGCAAGGCCAAATACTTCGTAAGCACGTACACCTCTTTTAATTGTGTCTTCTGTAGTCGCAGATGAAAAATGCCTATTCCCTTCACTCAGTAGTTGATGTTGGCAGCTATTGTGAACACATCATAAATCATTCGCTTTTCACTAGTCATTTATCTTCAATGACTCGTACTGCTGAACTCGTTCATCCTTCTGCAAGTGAGGCTTGTCGCACAGTCCATGGAAGACTTGTCACATAAGAAGACAAACATTGTACTCCGTAACATCCTTCAACCCACTCATTTTTTGCTTTACAAAAAACTCACTCCACAAAGCTTCACTTCGTGGCTAATGTTACATCGACAATTCATTGTGTCCCTGCCCTTGATCCTCGAACATCAACTCTGCTTGTGTGAATTAACTTTCTCTCTATGGATCATGCAACCACCAAAACCACTAAGCTTTTATTTATTTTAGGTTACGCTGTCCATTAAAAAAGACGGCGATCCAACCCCGGCCTTCATGAAGCAGGATGGGCAGCGTTTCAAACTGCCCCGGACGCTCAAACTAGCTGTGGACACTTCGTACAGAGTCGACTTATCTTTTAAGCCACCGCAAGTCTTATCGTAAGCATATTCTACTTTCATGGACTTATTATTAGTATGCATTACAGCTCATTGTTCATAGGTTTATCATGCGGTAAAAGTAAGTCGTGCATTATCACATGATTAGGTTTTTATTGGTAGCATGCGACAGTGGGAAATAAATTCATCAGTGCATGTATAGCTGATGAAAGGTGGGCGACGAATTGTTGGTTATGTCTGCACTCCCTACGTCATAGTCATAACAGAAGGGATAAATGGATTTTATAATGAATGCATCACGAAGGAAAGTAAAAGCCAGCCACTCAGCCACCACAATGTAATTGGTGCAACGATCAGTTCACCGTAGGTCTAGAATGTAGATTGTAGAATGAATAGAGCGTATCATAGATTTAATACGATTAAACACACAGGTTTGTATGGCTTTGGAACTTCCCATAAGTAGTGAATAATTCACTTGTATAATCGTATTGTGTAGTGACATTTCTACACTAAAGTGTAAGCGATTCGGTACACATGTGTATGTGTATGTATGTATGTATGTATGTATGTACACTCTTGTTTCATCGAATGTGAAGTTTTCTGGCCTCTCTTCCATCCCAATAAAAACTGCTTTCTCCAGGTGCATTTGTATCAAAAAGAACAAGACTGTTTGGACGAGTATTCTGGCTGGACACGAATGTTGAAAACAAGGTTTGGAACAAGACCACTTGAATTGAAAGGGCGTGTGAATTTAACAATTTGAAAAATGTAATTGGTCCGTATACAGTCGATTATACGGCGACGTTGGAGAAAGCGAAATTCTTTCAGAAATACTGGCTCCGCGGACCAAAAGTGGGATTGAAATTCAGAAGACGGGTTTGATTTGATAGGGTGAGCTACTCTCTGGGTAATGACATTAACAGGTTTGGTCATCAGCTGCAAGCAAGTATATATGAATGAACAGTGAAGCATGAGAGATTGCGTAAGTAGCGAGCAGCAGTATAGTGAATCCGGTTCGAACTTCCGACCTCCTATATAAATAAGGAGTTGCATGCTGCAGCACTGTAGATCAAGATGAAGGAAAGGCAGAATGAGGAGGTGGATAAGGAGAGCAGAGCACAATCCCGTAGCAGGGAAAACAACGCCTCGGTCAATATTGCTATTTGTACCACAATCTCCTGATACCTGTCCATGTAGGATTGCGGCAAAGAGAGCACGAGTAGCCAGACTCACTAACTCGTGTAGTAGAGTGGAATGATTGACCATACAACACAGTCTTCTACATCAACCGAAAGAAAGTGAGATCCTTTGATACTCTCTCCCTGGCTTGCCCTCATAAATTCCTCCGAATCTATCTCACAAGACTCCGAGTAATAACTAAGAAAGCCCAGTCTGACTTTCTCCGTCCTTTCGGTAATTCAACTTCCCATCAAACTTTCATGCACGCATACATTAAAAGTCCTTCGTTCCAAAGAGCCTCGCAATTACTATTTTAAGCTTCTTTCTCCCAGCCTCTGCCAAAACATCCTTCCTTCTTTGTTTCACGCAGACAGATTAACTCCTGCCAAAATAAGATATTTACCTCAGTCAACCTTATTTGAACACAAAAGGCCTAACTCTCAGATTTTATGAAGATGTATTGGCCTGCTCTAAATCTCCATAAATAAGGCTCCCACACCTAAAGTAGCATCATTCCTACCCTACAAACACCTCCACGAATAAAATGTATCTATTGAACCAGTTCCACAGTCGTGTTCCATACAACAACCTTCTCAAGGTTTAAAGTCACTATTGTCCACTATTCCGATTTCGTACTCCCAGACGATTAATTTGACTCTAAACACTACTCCCACAACTTTATCCCCATTCCCATTCTCTGTCTCTTTCTGTTTTTCCAACAATCTAAACCAACGGGCATTCCTTCTCTTTTATTCGCCGCCTCTCCACTAAACTAAAACTCCGCCATCCATAACCCTCCTAACTATCCACTGGGAATATGCAAAATCAATAATGTCAATGGAAGTGAAAAATTCACAAAACAGTCTCCTGATAATTCCCATTCTTCGTATTTCACACTGTCCACACCAATCTGCCTGTAACTTATTCATCATTCCATTCCAATCCAAAACGATACTTTCCTCGCATACGAATTTTGCCTTTCTCCTTTCTACGAACCATCACTCTCCCTTTTTGCCCCATACTACTACAATACTACCTAATATTTAATCAAACATTATCCTCAGAGCTTCGTTCATACTTTCTCACACTATTCACTATACTAATTGTAAGTAACACAGTCCTGCCACTGCCACTTCTTTCACCGTTTCAGCAGTAGCTTGCTTATTCTACACCGTCCGTCCACTAACTACCGCATGGAGTTCATTCTCGTGTCTCTCCCTCGATGAAAGTTTCCCGAATTGCCAGTCATTGCCAACAGTTCGTGTATCTCTGATATGCATGATCCATCAGTCATTTGCGTTTCCTTGATGTACAGTAGTGGCGATACCGATGGATAATCCCTGGTGCGAATTAGCAGACGTACTATTAATGTGTGTTACATGAAGGAAAGAAGAGTAGAAGTAGAAGAGGTATGAATGGGGAGTGCCACCACCACCACCACAACGTCGAGGCAGGACGGTTGGCGGTGGGAAGGAAGGAAGGAAAGAAAGAAGGAAGGGAAGAGGGAGAAGGGTGGGTGAAAGTGGTGGAGGCGTCTCGAGGTGCCCCGGGAGAGGAGAAGCCGACGAGAGTTGAGGAGGGGAACGAGAGCATTCAAACAGAGAGAAGTGAGGGCTCACTCCGGCTGCATTATTTTGACTCTGGTGGGAATTAATTAAAGTTAACGCGAGTTACACCCCCAGTCCCCCCACGACGTAGATTAAAGTGTAGTGGGGCTGTGTGTGCGTTGTCAGAGTGCCTTGCAGACGGTTACATCGCTTGTGGAGAGAAGAAGAAGGTGACGATGGAAGGAGCGGGTGAAGATACGCAACCCAGGACGTTGTACGTGGGCAACCTGGACCCACAAACGACAGAGGACTTCCTCTTCCTGTTGTTTTCTCAGATTGGGCCTGTGAACGGTTGTAAGATAATTCACGAGCCGAACGGAGACCCCTACGCGTTTGTTGAGTTTTTTGAACACCACGCCGCAGCTGCTGCTTTGGCTGCGATGAACAAGAGAAGTTGTTTTGGGAAGGAGATGAAGGTGAACTGGGCGACGTCACCGAACACTCAGTCAAAACCGGATACGAGTAAACACTACCACATTTTTGTGGGGGATTTGAGCCAGGAGATCGATACACAAGCGTTGAAAGAGGCGTTTGCGTCGTTTGGGGAGATTTCTGACTGTCGGGTGGTGCGAGACCCACAGACCCTCAAGTCAAAGGGATTTGGATTTGTGTCGTTTGTGAAGAAGACAGATGCGGAGGCAGCGATTCAAGCTATGAATGGACAGTGGTTGGGAAACAGGAGTATTCGAACGAATTGGGCGACAAGAAAGCCCCCACCGCCGAGGGGGAATGAAGGAGGCCCCACTGGAGGGGGGAAACAGTTGACGTTTGATGAGGTGTACAACCAATCTAGTGTGACCAATTGCACTGTCTACTGTGGGGGACTTAGTAATGGGATCACGGAAGAGTTGATGCAAAGAACTTTCTCGCCCTTCGGACAATTGTATGAAATAAGGGTGTTCAAGGATAAAGGGTTCGCGTTCGTGAGGTTCTCGTCGAAAGAAGCAGCGACCAATGCGATTGTGTCTGTTCATAACACTGAAATTAATGGGCAAGTTGTCAAGTGTTCGTGGGGGAAGGAATCTGGAGACTCGGCTGGCCCTGGGGGACAAATGCAAGGTGGAGTTATAGGCGGAGGTGGTGGTGGTGGTGGCAATCAACAGCAATACGGGGGAGCGGCGAATTCTTCCAACTACGCGTCCGTTTATGCCCAACAGTTGGCCGGGTATCAACAATGGTATGCTCAAGGATACCCAGCAGCAGCAGTGGCTCAGCAGATGCAGAATCAATTCTTACAAGGCATGCAAGGGTATCCGTATGGAAATGGAAACTTTGCACATCAACAAGCAGCTGCTGCGGCTGGTTTTGGGGCCGCAGGAATTCAAGGCTGGGGTCAGCAGGGATTAGGAAATGCAGCTCAACACCCCAGTGGAGGTCAGAACGCTGGGCTCGAAGCAGTTCAGATGCAACAACAACAAAATTCCGCAGCTGCTGCAGCATATGCCATGATGCAGCAGTTTCAAGCCCAGTAACGTATAAATCATTAGTTAGATGGACGATGGGAAAGGCTGACCTTTTCGTAACTAATTAATTAAGGCAGACAACAAAATGTATTTAATATTTAATTGCGTTACTCATTTCATAGATTCATTGACTTTTTCTCCAGGAATGTAAAAGTTATTTGTAATATTGTAATACATCTGTACTATTAGGTTAAGACTAGACTAGCTTGTGTGTTGGTAGATTCAGTTTGACTTAATAGTAATAGTTGTTACACGAAAAGAGTTGGAACATGAAGCTTCGAATTTGTATATACTGTTGAGGTAGAAGATTAGCTATGAGTAACAGGAGTCTTCCTTGATATGTTTAGTGATATTATAACAACAACGTTTCTTTAGGCAATTTTTGAACGGAACAGTGTTATTTAAATTCATTCGAAAAGTTATAGAAGTTTGTAACAAACTTTTCTACATTTAATATAATTACTCGGACTATCTGTTGTACAGTTTAGTGCCCTAGTGCCAATTGTGTATATAAAAATAACCCGAACTCTCTACAATTATTATCTTAAGTTGAATTAGAGCCATACTACGAATTAGACTCAAGAAAATCATCAGGGATTCAATCATCTGTAGCTTTTCGTTATGAGTTTTCTGGTAAGTTTGGATTTAACGCTTCGTTTTTGTTTTGTCATTACAGATGACAGAGAGTATTTTGTAATAATAAGCTATCAGTTATTTTACTGGTAATTATTACTGCCGGTAATTTGGGCGAGTACTATGAAAATACTACATTTTTAACTACTAGCGCACTTAACATACTTTCCAGGTATAACCTCTGTTTAACTGTACCCCCTTTGGTTTTGTTGTATATACTTCTGTGGTTATTAGCATTGCCAAACATTCTTGAAAAAGTAGGTTGGAATTTTTATCTTTATTGCTTTTTCTTTCCTTCTCATGAGAGGGAATATATATATAATCTAACTTTATATATATGCAAGGGGCTGAATAAAAGTAATCTTCATCATTAAGTGATTCTGGTTGTAATAATATGCAGTACAGCTGAGCTACTGAATTATGTAAGATATATTGCAATCCGTTGGCTAAGCTGAGAAGAGATTAAAGGGTACTTAATTGTTTGTGGAGGTTGGCTGCGGTAGTGCATACATAAGATGAAGCAGAAAACTTAATATCATAATGCAGTATTTAGATTAAAGTGCAGTCCTCATCTAAAATGAATAAAATTTATCAGTGTATTTATTTTGTTTGCAGAAACTTGCAGGTGCAAAATCAAGAAGTGCACTGCACGGAGAAGTCAAGGGATTCTGTAGCATCAGCGTTTTCAGCAATGTACATGACCCATGGAGTTCCTGTATCTAAAAACGGCGTGAGACACGACATTCCTCTCGTCATGCAAGTAAGTAGTTATTTCTGCCTTTCCTGCTTTCTCCAGAGTATAAATTGTCTTCATTATACGGTACGCTGCCAAATATTGAACAAACCTTTACACTTAATTTTAACAGAGACCACGTCTAGTTTCTACTGCATGGGACAAATCTACAGAATACAGGTCACAGGCAAGCGTTTTAGTAGAACTGGCAGATACAAGTCTATATATATGAGAATTGTTTGTTCTTCACTTTTCACTAACTTTCAGTTGATAACAGGGGCAACTCCAAGAATTTATTACATAGAAATAGGAAGTACACAGCATTTTGATGGCGATGACTGCGACTACAACTATTGACTCTCGGGGTTGTGAGGAGATTTTATTTCTTGAAAATTTGACCAGTCGTGACTTGATATTATCCACTTGCTATACTAATGCATGTTTCTTAACATTCTTGTCGGCCCGATCAAGTCTACAAATATAGAGTTTTCATTTTCATTATGAAGCAAGCACATTTTTCCGTGTCAAGAATGATTTCTGCTCTGCAGTCTTTGCAGTGCGTGAAGATAAGCTGGATATTCATACTTCCAATTTATACTTACTTGATTGATACGAAATCAATTTTCAAAATTAGAGTGTACGTTACAGAGGTAAAAAAGCCATACCAATTACCCGTCTGCCTTGATTTTGGGGAAATATAGGTTTTCTTAATTTTTTCGTGACTTCAAATGCAAGAAAACAGTCATGTTCACCATTCACCTGTATCATACATTCATGCATCACGCTACAAAAAGGATTAAATTCGTATTCGGGCATTTGTGGGATAAAGAAAGATCGATAGTAACTTTTTCCCAGTTCACAGTAGTCAATACGGCGTATTTCTCTCGAGGTTTGTTCTATTTAGGTACACCGCTAATTGCGAAGAGAGAAAAGCGTGCGAGCTTTGTTTAGTAGTTTTTAATGTGCAATTAGTTCTTTTGCTTCCGCTTAGTAATTATGAAATTACTCCACATTCCGCATCACATTAAACACGGGCAGTCAGTAAACATCTTCTTTAGTATGACTCGCTCACTCGTAGCTGCTCGAAAGTCGAAGGTCAAAGCAAGATAGTAAGTAGGTTAATGAAAGTATAGACAGGTGAAATGCAAATCTGCAGAAAATTTAAATTCTCGTAATACTGTAATATAATACGAGTTCATTTAATAATGTGTTTTTTTGATTTTTGATCTAGTTGGAGTGTGGGGGAACCTTAATAGTGTCTCTTCAAGTAAAATTTTATAAATCTCAAGACTCAAATCGCTCACAATGGGGAAGCTCCCTTCACTGTATCGAATATGAATGCACGCATACTCCAGGAACTCCACGAGTCATTGTCACGAAAGAGACTTACAGGTAACTGCTACAGAACTCCTGTCAATAAGATTTAATTTTCATATAAAAAAGTTCTTTAAAATTTCAGGTTAACAAACAACAAACCCAGGCTTTGCTAATTGAAGAGAGCCAGAAGCTGTTCTTAATTTCCTTCCCTCGTGCAACATTATTTCACGGAGCAACTTCTTTGTCTCGTCGTCGTAACAGAAGACCCTTGACTATTGAGCAGCTGATCAATATGACTCCTCTCTACCTTGTATCATATTAGACGGTACCTGCAACAAAAAGTACTCCATTATGGCTGCTTTTTCCTTAAAGGGTACTTGGACCAATGGCCTATATATCACACATGTACACAAATAGCCTACAATATTTCAGGAACTCATTCAGAAAACTAAGTTCTTTTGTTCATTAAATAAGCTAAAATTTGTCTGACTGTATGACCTGTAGCGATTACAATATGTTGTGGAAGTAATTAATGAAAACTATACCTCACTGATTAGTTTGTAAGAACACGGCGTGGCGTAAAAATTATGTCCTGTGTCTTTGTATAGATTATTTCGGATATATATTAGCCAGTAGCTTATCGATGTACAACATTGTCTTTGTCACTGCTAATCTAGATATTAATTTGCAAATATTGGTAGTTTGAACCCTATTGTTATAATATGTTATGTATTGTTAAGCAAGTGCATATGTACGCATATATCATTATTATTAATTTTACTTGTAGCATCCGTCGTTATAATATGTTCATTTGGTCATAAAATAATTATAATTCGAATCAACTACCGACCTTCTTATGTTTATTCTATCTTTATTTCATACCTTACGAAATACACTTGACGTGTCTAATAACTAAATAAACTAGTGATTAGTTGAGAGATGCAAATACTTTCCTCTCTGTGTGTTTACTGCAGCATTTTGAAAGTTCACTTGCAAGCAAGTCGCAATGGTCCCTGTCGTGTCACTAAAGTTCCTATTTATGTGGGGTACTGCAAGAACGGGATCAACTTTCGCAGTGTGCCCCGATCAGCTATCTAGGATCTGTCCACAAGGGCGCGAACCGTCATACTCTCGACAACAACTCAATGATGAGAAATCAACTTTTTGTGTTTATTCTGGTGTCAGTGCATTCGTCATTATCTTCTCTTCTCGGGATCTCTGAGATCCAGTCTAAATTCACTGTGTCATCGTCTTCGACTTAAAAAGTGACGAAGAGATTCCACCGATTGGGACAGAAGGCTTTCCCCGTGAATCGCGCCCGTTTCGGTTTTACAACAACTGTTTCTCTCCGCATAATCGTAAAATCTCTGATAAGGAATTTGAGAAGGTGCAGTGTAGCGTATAGTAAAGGTAAGTTGCTTAAAAAGACGTTTGTGTATATGCTAATGATCCTGTTGTAATTTAGTGTATTTATATAACATCCTTCAGTCTAGTTGACGGCAGCGTCATCCAGAAGATTACACAATGAAAATTACCGTGACCAGTTTAGATGATGCGATATTCACGCTTGAAGTGAGCGAAGATTTAGAGCTAGAAAACTTCAAGGCTTTTTGTGAAGTTGAGTCTGGCCTTCCTGCAGCTGAAATACTGATTGCCCTCAATGGCCTTCCTTTGACTGACGGAAGCAAGTCTTTGAAAGTGAGTTAACGATTAAACGATTGGTATTTCAGATCTGTGTAAGGCTGCTGTCAGCTCGACTATTCCGATGCCTCTTATTATAGTTAATACTGATGGTGTGTCGAAGTACTTTGGACTTTGGAAGCTTAATCTATTTGTGTTTAGGACCATGGAGTGAAGGATGGAGATGTTGTCATAATGCAGCAACATCGTCAGCAATCTGCAGCTCAGTCAGCTCAGCCTCAGGGTCGAAATCCGACTCCTGGATTCGGATTTTCTCTTCCTCAACAAGCTCAGGCGGGATCTTCTTTCCCCGGATTGGATTTCAGCGCGATTCAAGTTCCCAGCAACCGGCCAGGGACGTCAAGTGATGCGCCAGCGTCTTCTGCAAGATCTAGAGAAACCGACCCAGCTCATATCAGAGATATGCTTCTTGGTGATCCAGAACAACTTGCGTTGGTGAAGCAAAACAATCCACCCTTGGCGGAGGCCCTCCTATCTGGTGACTTTGGTAAGCCTCGTTCAAGTCGGTATTTACTATTTACTAATGTGAATCAAGTATCACAATGATAATCCTGATCATCGTTTAATTTTTTTCTAGTCAAGTTTTCGAAAATGATAAAAGATATGGAGACAGCTCGATTGGATCGTGAAAAGCAACGACTACGATTATTAACAGCGAATCCTTTCGACTTAGAAGCCCAAAAACTTATATCCGAAGAAATACGTCAGAAGAATATCGAGGCTAACATGGAAGCTGCAATGGAGTACAATCCAGAAAGCTTCGGGACAGTTGTTATGCTCTACATTGATTGCAAAGTTAATGGTCATCCACTGAAAGCATTCGTCGATTCCGGTAACCTATAAAACTTGAGAACTAGACCCTTTTAAACTAAAAATATTACATTACAATAGCTCAAACTCTTACTTCAATTTTTCTGTAGGGGCTCAAACTACTATAATGTCCACAGAATGTGCTGAGAGATGTAATATAATGCGATTGGTTGACACAAGATTCTCAGGGATAGCAAAAGGAGTTGGAACTCAGCGAATTATTGGAAGAATTCATATGTGTCAGATTCAGATAGGCGACGCATTCTTGACGTCTTCATTTTCTATTTTGGAAGAGCAAAAGATGGATATGCTTCTTGGTTTAGACATGCTCAAACGCCACCAGGTTTGATACATTAAGCAATTGAGTACATCTAACCCTAAATTGATTGATCAACTTTTTGATACGATTTGGACAGTGCACAATTGATCTTACACGGAACGTGCTAGTTATTGGAACAACTGGCTCTGAGACTAAGTTTTTACCTGAATCAGAACTTCCTGAATCAGCCCGATTGAGTTGGAATAAATCTGAAGGTACTTTAGAGAATGAAGGAGCTATCGATGCTCTTGGTGGAGAAGACATTGGACTTGCTAAAGCAATAGAAGAGAGCGTCCGGCAGCAAAAAAGTAATCATGGGCATTCTTCAAGTGGTTCTGCTTCCGCTAATTCGCGTCATGTTCACAAGAAGCCACGAAAAGAGTAGGACTTACTTTCGTGTCTACTTGGAACTGACATCGCTTCATTGTCTTTCGCTACTAAAGCTTTCTTGTACCTCGTATTATTAGTGTGTAGTTTATTTACACCCTTCATCCTTGATCCTCAACCTTAAAATTTTAAATATAACCTACTCTCTGTAAATGGTGAGCCAGTTGTTAGTTTATTTGTCATTTATAGTTTCCGAAAGTAAAAGTCAAGGTGGACCTTCTTCAGCTGCTCCGCAAAGCAATGTGGATGAATCTAAGGTGGCGAATATAGTTAGCATGGGATTTCCACGTGACCTGGTACAATAAATAAATTAATTTTGAAATTACATTTTTATGCCTGCTGAATTTATTATAATTATGACAGGTTGTAGCAGAGCTGCAAAGATTTGGAGGAGATGAAACTCAAGCAATAGCTGCATTAATTGCAAAATCCTTGAAATTTTGAGACCACGTCATATTAGACCCTTTAGGAGCAATTTATTTGACAAAGTATTTACGAGAGCGACAGCAATTTTGGATCAACTGCACAAATAATAATAATATATTATTAATTAATGTATAGCATTTCTAAGATTGGATAGTTCGAGTATCATCATGGGTCATCATGGAGGTGTGGATAATACTTGATTGGTCGCAACTTCATTCTGTTTTTTCATGAAGTCTTCTTCACAGAGTATATAATTCTGTGATACAGGAAATGTGCCTTACATAAAGACGAATAGAAATGTAAGATCATATTGATTTAAAACTGGGTAGAAGAAGCAATACTGTATATTTGTAAGAGCGTAATCTGTACTTACATTTTTATTTTTGCACAATTGGACTTTTCAAATTTTTCTCTTACTACTGAAGAACATTTTGTAATTTTCTGCCGGAAAATTACTTCTAAAGCTTTGGGATGTTTTTACTAAGCTACCGTCGAAACGGGTTTTGTTGTTCAATAAGCAGATTAGTCCATAAATAGACCTCAAACTGTAGTTGTAGTTGTCGACAGTCATTTATTGTTTATATGTCTAAATAGGAATGTGCAGTAATTGACACCAATGGCATGACTTCTATGTTATTCAAATGTATAAATATTTGCTGCATTAAATGTACGTTGGAAACTGGTTACGCATGACGAGTAGATGCTGGTGGATTTTATACTCTAGGCAAGAATTTGGGGAAAAGCGTGAGCATTCACATCATCAACTTTCACTTGAGGTCTTTCATGTGAGTTGGGCTGGCGAAGGTTTCAGAAGAATATGAAACCGACTCATAGAAAAACTCATCGCTTGTTCTGTTAAACACATCATGGTCCCAACATCAGATACGAGTACAAGTAAAAGTCGTTTCTGCAAGAGAGTCTGCAAGTCTCAAGTTCCCTCGCAGATTATCACATTATCAGTGAATAAGTGATTGGTATTTTATCCTTAATCTGTGTCTTGAATCAAGAAAAGAGTAAAAATTATAACATATCGACGATATAGTATCACTCTCGTTAACTGCATTTAATTAGTGCACAATCACATTAACTCTAATACCAGTTCTGACGATGGAGCCAACATTAAAGGTCTGTAACGGTTTACTTTATGTAGTGAATTATATTATCAGCGACTGCTTTTTCGATTTTTGCATTCGGGTGATATGAAAATATTTATAGGGCTATCAAATTACTTGCCAAATAAATAAAACTCCAACCTTAATTTAAGTGAGTAGGAATTGGTGTAGGCTACAATCGATTCTTATCTTTAGTATAGTAATGGTCGTTTCGTTAAGCGACATATTAGGTCAGGTTAGAGCTTTGACGTTACAGTTTAGGCGAGATGTAAACGATGTAATGCAACTTTAATTTTCATCCGACCGCCTGTATCTTTTACCTAATTCGCTGAGCAAACATGCGAAATGACATAAACACAAGGAGAAGTTGGAGAGTATCGTACTCCTTTTAGGTTTTATAGGAAAAGGTACTAAAACCAAAGTACTTTATTTAGAGAAGAGACAAGAGATGAGCAGTCTGTGGGCATATAAATGAACAACTCATTCGTCTAATGGCAATACCTCACGTTAACTAAACTAGTATCTGGAGTCTAGAATGGAAATTGACCTGTCAAATATGGAAACGGCCGGAATCGGAAATTACTCTGGATTGAATAACATTTGTCAAAGCACACAAAAGCATGAGACAACGGCTTCTTAACAATAGGATGAGGCTACATGTGACACATTTCATGTGGCTTGTACCCGATGTTATCACAAACGGGAACTTCCTACACTTTCTTTTTCTTCTGTGTTTTCTCTTCACTGCTTGTAATTCAAACACCTACTGTTACAATCGATTACGCTCCAGCAGAAAGCCAATTTATCGATAAATGAATTCCATAAAGAATGAAATGAGATTGACGCACACGGTTGAAAGAAAGCACAGTTTGTTTTCGATGCATTAAGAATACGACTGTTGCTCTACTTTCCGCCGATTCACCGCAAAGAAAAGATACATTTAAGTAATTGTACATTCGAGGAAAGTAAGGTATCCTCTGCAGGCTTTTGTGTCGGTAGTAGGCAGAATTTTAAGATCATAAAAGAACCGGAAGGGTCTCGGAAAAGGCTATCTCTTAGCTGTTGGTGGTTATTTCCGGTTTAACTCACTTTCTCTTCACTTTTCAACTAAGGAAATAATATTCTCATCATTCATTGTCGAGACATTACCTGTGGCTATAGATTACTGGAATCAATCCATTAATCTTACTTAAGTACCATTTTTTGTTGTTAAAGAAAGCCCCTCCGGTAGAAATGAAGAATATTTTTTTTCGAAATGGTTAAGACTTGTTTTTGTTTACGTGTCTTAAATGTAATTCGAATTGATAGTGATTGATGCATTTCATGTGATAGGCATTCATCCTTACTTTAATTTCCTATTTTATTGATTTTACTTCTTCGACAACAAAGCAACCAAAATTATAATTAATGGATGTAGTTTGATTTGAGTTGGCTTTCAACTTCGGGCACCTGACAAAAAAACTGACAGCAATCACTTGAAAAACCGTCAACTGTGTCAAATGCATCGTAAAGAACTGATATGTGTGTAGGTTGTAGGTAGTCTGATGTGTCACAGCACCACAAAAGAAAGTACTTTAAATTTCTCTGTAAATCATTAATCTTCTGAAGAGCTGAGACAAGGCGAGCATGTATAGGCTTAACACTGTGTGGTGACGATGATTGCATTGCATGCTGGCATTTTCAATCACACCTAACTCCATTCCAATTCAATTTTGTAGCCCATCAAGTGGAAGTTTAGGAGAATAGGAAACTGGGAAAGCTATTACTTTCACATTGTGAAACATTCTCGATGAGAGCTTTCATCTCCTAAAACTAAAGCGTTCTTGTGCTTGTGTTCCCTGTCTTTGTAAAATACTCGTTCTTATTAGTACTTTGTCACCTAAGCCCATTTAAACAATTCACTTCGCAGGAGAGAACTCTACAAGACAAATTGCAAATAAACTTCTAATGTCACTACGACATTCTAGCCGAAAAATCCTTTGACGCGAATGACACCCACCTTTTGTCCTTTTTTCCCTCGTTTTTATCTTACACGTATGTTCGAAAAATACAGACTGCTTGCAACTTCAATAAACTCAAGTTTATTTGACGAAACTTCTAAAAGAGAGGATCGTATCAAACGAACTTTTTCAAGCATTTCAAGCAGAAAACAGGTGTGATCCATAATGTACTGGCATGTTTTTGGAGTTTATATAGCCCGTAAGCATTAATTATTCGGGTCTTCGGTAGCAGTGGTATATATGCTGCAATAGGAGAAAGTCAGAGCCGTTTGAGTATAATGACCACCGACAGATTGACTACTTAGACGGTTTTTCAGGGTACGAATAACGTCAGAAGACAAGACAAGATTAGAGACATTAGAGCATCATGACTAAGTCCGGACTAAGATTAAGAATTCATATCTTTTTGGCATTAGACGCAGACATTTTAATCTCATTTTCATCCCGAAGGCTCGGTTTATATGGTAGTCAGTAGTCAGTGAGTTTTTCACTGCTGAGATATTCAGACTTCACTAGAAATTGAAATAGTTTGTTCGATTATAAAGGACGTAAGATAAACGACCTTTTCTCAAAGTTGTGAATAGTTTATTGAAAGACCTTCGAAGATCTTGTCTTGAGTGTGTAAGAATGAAAAATAAATAGACTGGATGCTAGAATCTTGAGATGGAACGAGTTTCGATGTGTTGGGAAGCATCCTTCGCAGTTTATCAGGGTTATCTCATCTCTCTAGGACTAAAATTGGCTGCAGCAACGGATGACAGAAGCCCGGAGAATTCTCTGTTGTTGTAGATTTAGACGATGATTCCCTACAGGGCTGTTCATTTTGATGATGTCCTGCAAACCATAAAGCAATCTTGCTTAAACTTACAACCTCAAGAAATGTGTGTCTTTTCCTCAATCCTTCGGTTCTCAATCCTTTTCTTCTTCAAGGACTGTAGAGTTTGTTTCATTAATCGAGTGCGTCATGGATGAAACAGAAAACTGATTTTTATCACAATGACAAAAACATTATTCTATTGTTTCTTGTGAGTTTTTGATTCTTCCATGAGTCATACGTCTCTTGTGTAGCAATAACAATTCCTTTGAATGGTTATCTCAACTGTACAAACAAACACGAGTAAGCACAGAAGAGACCGGTTAAATCTTTATTATAGTTTCATTTAGGTACGTATCCACTATTTTTTCTATTGATGGCCTTCCTGTTCATGAACTAATGGGAAATATGAGGTGATCTGAGAAAGAGATACGAGATTTAATCGGTGACAGGGTGATATGAATGAATGAACATGCATTTTTTCATAGCAGGAAGTTCACACAATTTCGATTTTTGATATTATTTAGAGTTTAGGACCGACAATAATAAAGAGACAATGTGGTTGAGCCTATTACTAATAGCTAATATTTTACATTTTGTAAATAGCCAACTGATGATTAATGAGATGACTACACATAAATCGCATCTTTTATGGAGGCGTTAAAGACTTTATGTGCTGATAACATTTCAATTCTCGGAAGTACATAAATCATACAATATTCAAAACCTAACTTACTTGAATGCTTTCCTACGAACTCATGAATACCGTGCAGGCTGAGGAACAAATTGAAAATATCACGTCTCATCCTTTGCATTCACAGAATAATTTGACTTGAAGTACTTCTCAGACTTTGAAGTCACACTCTGCCCTGGAATTCTGCTGTCATATGCCATTTTTGATCAATTGAAGAAGAAAGTGAGTAGAACGTGGGGTGGTGTGTAAGTTGAGAAGAGATAACAATTTGTCCAACTACTCGAGTGATCCACTTTTCTTTTTGGGAAACAAAGTGTAGAGAAAGTAATTTGGAGACCAGTGTGCCAGCATTTGTTTGGTGTTCAGCCAATCTGAGCGATAAAATGAACTTGAAATCGTCGCTTTTGTGGTGGGGGTTGCGGTTTCGTGTCGAGTGGAATCTTCTCTGGCTCATGACAACTCTTCCGACAGGCTATCCTATTCTCAACAAAAAATATGTAAACTATACGGGTGATTTTATCCTTGGAGCACTTTTCCCCATCCACCGTAGAGGCTCTGGATCTGAAGTTTGTGGTGAAATACAGGTAAACTACTTTCCTAACTTTTTGTAAACACCCTTCCAGTTCGTGATTGCGAAGGACGTGATAAGTCTGCCTAAGCGCATTTGCAAATTGAATGATCAAATCAACCCTTTTAAAGCTTGACTGGGCTCTGCAGATATGCTCAATTTGTGAACTTCGTGTACGGCTTCCTTTTTTACTCCAAGCGTCCTATAGCCTTAATGAGTTTACGAAGAGTCTCTCTCCCTGAAATGATTTCGGTGGTTAATGGACCTGTTACGATTTCAGAACCGTAATGCAGTTTTTTGAAGTGTTCAGTAGCTCATAAAAATTGGACGGGAGAAAGCTTTCGCTTTCACTAACGACTTCTGGTTGGGTTTTGTACTAAATAAATGAGTCATCGATTAGTTCACACCATTTCATTATTGAGTGTAAGTGATAGCCACGCACGATTGATTTCAGTCAGGACTATATGCAATATGCAACATGAGTTGCACTGCTTTCGATTGATATGTTGCTGTGATATGGATTTTCTACTGTGAAACTTTTTATGCTTTCCAGTTGGAAGATGGAGTTCAATTGCTGGAGGCCTTGCTGTACACTGTAGATAACATAAATAAAAATGAATCCCTCCTTCCGGGGATAAAACTCGGTGTCCTTGCTTTAGACACTTGTGATTCACATAACTTCGCTATGGAACAGAGCCTGGATTTTGTGAAAGGTAAGACAAATGACAAATTCTGAGTCTGATTCGTAAGCTTCTAATAAATTGCAGGATCTAAATGACAAGACACAAGCAAGCATTTAATATTTACGACACTTTCCATTAGATTAGAAAGTTCACTAGAATTTCTCTCACAATCAGTCTTATGGCTCGCAAAATAGTTCATATGATTTTCCTACAACTTCCTGAGTTATCGTATTTCAGAAGTTTTTTTTCATTTATTGATTACACTAGACTCATTTAGTAGAAACGTCTTTCTCCACAAAGTTTGTTCATGTTCAGCAAACTTCCTCGTTATTATGATGAAGGGCGGCTAGTACGTAACAAAGGTAGTTAGCTCGTTAGGAATCATTAATCGTTAATCTTCTTACATGTACCTAATCACCACGAAATAGTTTGAGGTCCTTTATCCTATGAAATTCTATGTCTCACAGGTTTCATATCTCACTACAACGAGTACCACGAAAAAGAATTTCTATGTGAAAGTGGTAAGCCTGCGAGTTTCTTGGATGGAAAGTTTGATCGAGTCGTAGGTGTCGTTGGAGGACAATCTTCATCTGTGTCCATCCAGGTAATGTCACTTTCACCTTCTTTCATGTCTAGACATGCTCTTATTATGGAAACAAAAACGCCTCTTGCACGCGTAAGTGAGCTTATTCAATAGAAAAATTAACTAGCGACTACGCATGAAGAGAAAGTGTCACGACTATACCAAACACAGCAATGTTGTAAGGCATGAGTTTGAGAGAGATAAGAGAGACGGCCAATATTATGTTACGCTCCCAACTTTACGGTCTGGTGACAGATAAGGTTTATACCTCCTACTCCAATTATATACCACCAGACGCAAAGACGTTCTTGAGTTTCCAATTTACTCCTTTCAGTAATCTCAGTGACCAGTAAAAGCAAGATCATGTTGCATGCTGGGAAGCTGGGGTATATAGATTCAAGCGATGTCCGTTGTCCGTTCCGTCAAACTCTACGAACAATTGTATGCGTGTGTGACTAGAATGTAACTTTAAAAAGATGACTTTCTCGAAAGGGATGTATCACGAGACAGTGACACAATATATCTCCCTTTTAGATCGGACCGTATCTAGTTTACTCGTTTAGTGACCCAGTTTACTCGGTAAAACCTACCCGAAAATCGTTACGAGAAGCAAAGGAAACAAAATATAATCCTCGATGATTGCTATCTTAGTACTGAGAAATAGGAGAAACCTTCAATAAAGATAATTGCAGTGGATTCTTCTGTCATAAAAAGACTCAGGTGCCTATCACGCGATCGGGAGTACTTACGCATTTCATGACAGAAAAGTAGCGGCTCTATTTCATTTATTTGTCGAGCTTGCTGGGATTTAGGCGATTCATGGGAACGAATGAAAGCTGTCGCCTTCTTGTCTCCCATTTGAAGTCAATCAACTTTCTTATGATTACTCTGTCAAACTAGAAGAAAGAGTTATTTGTTATCGTTCACTTATACTTAAATATTATATACTCTCTCAAAGCTACTTCTCCAGATTGGCCGTTCTCTACAAGATATATCAGTTCACCTTATGCCTTATGTATTCTGTATCAATATTCGTTCTCATTCATCTGTCATGAGTTTGCACATTTTAGCACCACATGGATTCGCGTGAAATATCACATGTGCTAAAAATTATGACAGACACACTGTACTGACTTTTGAAGAAAGAAGGATGGTCAAAACATTTAATTTATCTTTCCTTACTTTCTAGGTTGCAACTCTTCTCAGACTGTTCAAAATCCCACAAATAAGTTACATGTCAACTTCACCACAACTAAGTAACCGTGAAAGATTCCCGTATTTCTTCAGGACTGTTCCATCAGATGAAAATGAGGCTGCTGCTTTAATAGATATACTCAGGTACATTACCGTGTATATTTTGCTTTGCATATACACGAACCATCTCTAACCACTTTAGCTGTCGACTCATTCTATTCTTCCTGGTTTCTCACAATCTATTCACTGCCTTTCTTCTACGTGAAAGTGTCAGCAACACGCTTTTCTACTAAAGATGTCAATCAGAATTTGATAATAGAATTTTGGCTCCAACGAGGAAGTACCATTTATTTACTGCCACTTACACTTAAGCGCGCAGTGGGGAGCCGCAAGCTGTTCATAAAAATTAGAGCATTCAGACGACGAAAAAATAGGCTGAAAACGACTATAACTTATGTGTTGCAATCAAAAACTCTATATAAGCCATTACCATACCCGAAGTAATCAAATGTAACCTTGAAAAACCAATTTATTTCTTCCTTGAACAGTTCTTTTGTTGAATTTTGGTTTTTGTGAAACTTTCTCTACCTGTTTTAACTCATGTTAATTAAAACAACAATTAGCAATGCACGGAGCTGTAAAAGTTCTTTTTGTCTTATTCCTCTAGGCATTTTAACTGGACGTACGTTGCAGTTATTTACAGTGATTCAGAATATGGTGTCCACTGTTACGAAGCACTCAGGGACTTCGCTGCTAACGATTCAATCTGCTTTACAACTCCACAGAGAGTCATACGAGATCAGTTTCACGAGTCTGATTATGACCTAATAATGCAAAACATCGTTAATAAGCAGAACATACGCGGTAAGATGTGTTTTTCATGAACTACATATTGCACAGTAAAATCTAGTATGCCATGAATCGAGAAACATTGAATCGGGATGTCTCTGAAGAAAACTTGATAGTATCAGTATCATTAAATTCAGTTGAAATGTTACATAAGTTCTCCTTACGCGGAGTAGGAATTAAGTAGGATTGTAGGATCTGTTGAAGTACAGCTTGTACGGCTCTTGCAAACAAATCGAATAAAGCCGAGTGCGAAAGACAGACAGAAGAGCTCTCGCGTGCATCTCACAATTTCATGATACTGTAACATTATGCAAATAAAGTGATGTTTGTAACGAGAGAAGCTCTGAGTTGCGAGGATGATTAATAAAGAATAAAAGTATCGATTTCCAATTACGTTTACCCTTTACGTGTGGCTCTCAATGTTTTCTGACTTTGTCTTTATGACAGTGATAATCCTCATTTTGGAGAAAGAATACATGGTTCAGATAATGGACGCTGCTAGAAGATTAGATGTCGGGAGCAACTATGTATGGCTTGGAACGGATGGATGGAATAGTCGTGACTCTGTGGTAAGACGCATGGATTGTTGTTTTTAGGCTAAAGTTAAAATTGCTTCCAGGAATCCTTCTAACGATGAAGAGCGGTTGAATTTATTTGGTTAGACTTTTCAAGCATGCTTTCTAGAATTAATTTCTGGTAATGTAGCATCAACGAGTAGGCGAAACGAATTAGATTATGCATTTACGATGGAGTTGTGAGTGAAGGATGATACAGAATTAGATGTGATGTTGTTGTATGTGTAGAGACAAAGGCTTTCCACTACAAATTCGATTTACTACAGAAGAAGCTGTTCACAGAAACGAATCCACGAATTTCTGTTAATTAAGAAAATTGTAATCAATTCAAAAGTGGTTAAACTTTGAAGCACGTGTTGAGATGTACAAAGAGATGGAAAGATAAGGCACACAAACATACTTATTGTGTACCAGAACATGTTTTTCTACCAAGGGAATTTTTCAAGGCAGCCTCGAATTGGGAATGCAAAGAACTAATTCCCCTAGAAAGCTCACAGCACACTGTACATAGTTTAGCTCATCCTATGTTATATTTATTATTAGATATGAAGGTAATTACTCTTTTGTTCCTTGGAGGAATGAGTTTTCTTTTCTTCGTGTAATTAAGAGAAAGTAAGGAATTATGACAAACAGCTGGAGAAAGTTTTGATGGATTAATGAGAATGTGTGTCGAAATTCTTCTTCCTCTGTGTGTAGGGAAAAGAAGATATTCTTGAAGGAGCTATAGCCATCCAACCTCTC
Organism: Isotomurus palustris; assembly: GCA_034696625.1. Taxonomy (NCBI): domain Eukaryota; kingdom Metazoa; phylum Arthropoda; class Collembola; order Entomobryomorpha; family Isotomidae; genus Isotomurus; species Isotomurus palustris. The sequence continues at coordinate 14,060 of JAQGAD010000378.1, read as the reverse complement.
GTGTCTCGTATTAGAGGATTTGACGACTATTTCACACAGTTGACTCCAGCCCATTCGAAGGTTAATCCATGGTTTGATGAGTTTTGGGAGAGATACTTCGGGTACGTGAGCCACGCTTGTCTGCAAAAGTTTACTAATAATAAAGTTTGACTGTAATACTGACAACCACCTATTGGCACCTCACATGTTCCTTACGGACTGAATGTGCTAAATCACTCACAACAGCTGTAAACTGGAGTCAACCAACTCCACAAAATTTAATGAGGGTTATCCACTGTGTGATCCTGAATTGAGGATATCCCCTGTCAACGGATATCTGCAACAACCTTTCATCCACTTCGTCAGAGATTCCGCATACGCATTTGCATTTGCCCTGCACAACATGCACAAGGAGTTGTGCAAGGGAATCCCTGGGGTTTGCGATGCCATGTCACACATCGACGGACCGGATTTGATGGAGTATCTTAAGAACGTAACATTCAAAGGTTCGTTGTGTTCATCAGTTCAGAGTATACAGTTCAACAGTTACAGCGATCGTTCATCACTTTTATTGCATCACGTATAGTCAATTTACTTCTAGAGTTGTCTCAGTAGTTCGTAAAACATACGCTTTCACTAAAGTACTCGAATACTGCTGAGTTGTCCTTGAGTAATTCTAGAACCTTTCTTTCCCAACTCTACTGAATTTTTAGTACTTGGGTAGTTCTGCACAAGGAAAAAGGAAACTGCTTTCCCCACTGCGATTCTCATTCATTGTGATTTCAAATATTATTCTTTCCATTCCACTTAAGCCAAGGTCACATTAAGTCCCATTGTCACATGCATTCCCTCGAAGTTCCGTGTCGGGACTCTATAATCCACATCGTATTATACATATGGGATATTTGCACACATGTCTACATTTTAACTGTTCTGTCATGTTATTGCTCTAGATGAGGACGACAATCCGTTCAGATTCGTGAATGTTGGAGACGGCCCAACTCGATACACCATCGTTAATTTTCAGAAACATCCTTCCAAAATGACCTACAATTGGCAGAAAGTCGGCGATTATTCAAGTGAGCTCAATATTATACTTTTCTTTTGTCATTCGTGCCAGATGTTGTAAATGCTAAGCGAAAACCCATATGAAAAGGAAAAGGAAAATTATGTACGCTTCAACTTCTGTGATACACGTTGAGCTGCCTAAATATTTCCCGAAAACTATCATGTACAGTGTACAGTAGAATTCGAATTCAAGTTGTGAAACGTATGGGTCAATCCCATTCCAAGCTGTCTCAATGAACAAATATGTGCAGGATTTACGACTTTAACAGTCTAATAAACAGCTATAAAGTGACTGTTAAGGACAGAATGACACACAAAAAAGTGTTAACCGTGTTTTAACTTTCTTGTGTGAACAGTGTGAAGCAAGATTGTGTCTTTGTGAAAAAGAAAATGCATTTAGAAACATCTCATGGAAATTGTAACTTTACTTTACTTGAGTGGCAATACAAAACACATCAGCTTTCCATTTCTCGCTCATCTCTTGACAAAAGTAGCTCACAGTCGCATTGCTCATATGTTAGACAAAGGACTGCTAATTACACAAACACAAGCAAACTCATTTCGACAAGCCCAGGGAAAGTCGTTCTCACTAAACTGAAAATGCACACAACCAGTTCTTTCCTAAATATCTCCTATTCTACTTTTAGTCACAACTAGGTTTTTGCTACTTTCTCCTTTCCTTGCGACAGTTTCCTCATTTCTTCGTTTTTAAGATACTCTCAAGGTGAATATTTCACTTGTGTACTACATCTTACAAACAAACAAATAGTTTACCCTACTTTCATCCCAGCTTACATTTACTTCTATTAGGAGAATCTAGATCCCTCATCTTTTCAGTAAATGATCCCGGAGTAATGTGTACAGTACCTTTGATTACTTTGCAAAGAAATACGCACAGTGCTCGCAACCAAAGCTTGAATTGAAAACAAAATCCTATTGAGCAGTCCACAAAGCGGTAGTTTAATTAGGTAGTGTTTCCAGCGAAAATTACAAATAAAGGGGGTAGGGTTTCTTAGTAAGCAGTGAAAGCTGATAGCAACAAACATGTTTACAAGAACACAAGAAAACTAAGTAATTACTCGTTAGGTCTGTATATATAGTTCTGTGGGTAACACTATGGCTGTTGATTTCACATGTACACTTATGTATCTTCGTAGTAGCATAGACCTGGAAACTTTCATGGTCTGTGTCGTTGTTGTAAACTGTAATCAAGATCAAGACATTGTGTATTCCGACTTCAGGCAGCCGAATAAAAGGAAAGCATGAGAAATGTTACTTACACAGACATCACATAAATACCCCGTTGTTAGTAATGTTTGTGGAATCAAATAAAATCTCCCATTTTGTTTTGTTTTCCAAATACTCCCACTGCTTTTCACACTACTGCTTATACCTTTCATGAATTCTGTAGACAGGATCCACACTTTCCTACTCCTTACTCCTTCCTGCTTCGTCGTCTCGTATCATTCGTCATTCTTAAGCCATCTCGAACCTCATTTCCCGTGGCCCTGGTCTGAATTCTTGCCCTGGCTTTCTTTCCATAAGAACACCCTGCAGAATTTGTAAACTGCTTCACCTTGATCTCAGAATCAAACGGATCAAGCTCTCGACATTAACTTCATAGCATAAGACTTAAACAACTGAATATCTATTAAGGTCTCCGCCTTAGATCTTCCACGTTCTCTGTTCTCTGATAAATTCACTATTAGTCTGCAAAAGTTTCACTTTGTACTTTTAGAAACAAAATGCATGTTGTTCCTTGTGCTTGCGAAGTTGCTACACGGAATATGGAATTAAATTTTATTTTAGAGAAAGGTATTCGTGAACATCAAAAGCTTTCCTAACAAAACGGAATACTTAAGTTTTTCACTTTGATAACCAGGCTTGCTTTTAACCTGTTGCCTTCAAAGAAGGTTTTGCGTTAAACGCTGTTTAATGTGTTACTAATTAATATTTACTTTGAAATTCACACGGCTGTGCTGTCAATATTATCGTGGAACGAAGACCAAAAAGCATGATGATGATTATTACTACTGTAGCCTTGAAGAAATCATCATGAGAGAAATAACGGCAATACATTCTAAATTAAATACCCAACAGGAGAGGGAAAGATCCCTAGAGTTTGTTTTGCTGTTAAATAACTGACATCAATCACAGCTCGTTAACCTGAAACTGTCAGGTCGTCGTTTTCTTTTTCGCTTCACTTTCACAGATGTTACCATTTTTCTTCATTCAAATTATGCAACTTAGACTTTCTGATCGATATTCTTCTTCTGCATTCAACACAAAGCACGTTGCAAACATGAAACCCTTCCAGAAATTTCCTATACAGTTGTATGCATCAGAGCGTGAAATTAAGGTGGTGGTATAATATCACGATGATGAGATTCACGTATTACTGCTATTACTGCAACGTGATGACATTTTTCAATAACAGTATATTATTGTAAACACTCGTTCACAGTTGGACCTGAGGGAAAGCTGGAACTGGAAATAGAAAGCACTATCAGCTACCGGGTGACTACTGGGCAGTACAACTATCCGGCATCAACATGTGCAAGTCCATGCTCTCCCCACCAAGTGAAAGTCCGTGAGGTAAGTGGAGCCAAGGTCTTCTTTACATCTTTGAAGTCTAAATATAGGCCATTTTTCGCCTACGACAAAAGGCACAATGCATATGTATATACCAAAGAAATTTCAAAGGAAATATTTAAGGGGGTTGTAGGGTTTTATTTACCTAAAAATTTGTCCTTTTTGCAGAGGGAGGACACTTGCTGCTGGCAGTGTAGGGATTGTGGCAAATACCAAATCAAACACGACGACTTTCACTGCGATGATTGTCCCCAAGGATTTGCTCCTGACACATTCCACACAAACTGTCTTCCCATCTCAGAAATATACATAGACTACCGTAATCCATTGGCCATTGCGGCAATGGGATTCTCAGGATTCGGTAAGCTTTCATCACGAAATTCGCATTGTATTTCATGCAATACAAATAGCACGTCGCACACAATTTACAGGTTATGATCGAAAGTACAATAAGATATGAAACTGAATTCTGGAATTCTACCTTTCGCCTTCCATTGTGTAAATTCAAACAATACGTTTTTCTCTTCTATAGTCTATCTATAAACATAAACCCAACTCCTACGCAATTTTATTCATGTATTTTGTACGTTCTACTCTCATAGGTGTTTATGTGTATGGTTTCTCGTTTTTTTGCATTTGGTTTTAGGGATGGTAGAGGATGAAATGGGATCTACGATGGTGCCTGTCAAGATCCGACCTAATGATTTATTTTATTTACAGGAATCCTCGTCACTATGTTTGTCGGAATGGTATTTTGGAGCTACAATGATACGCCTATAATTAAGGCTGCGGGACGAGAGCTAAGCTACATTTTGTTATTGGGCATTCTGCTTTCCTTTTGTGTGACATTCTTTATTGTGGCCGAACCAAACACATTTACTTGTGGAGTAGTTAGGTTCTTTCTTGGGTTCTGCCCGACCCTTTGCTACTCTGCGATAGTCACGAAAACTAACAGGATAGCTAGAATTTTTCATCAGAAGTCGGGACCAAGTGTTCCAAAAACAAAGTATATCAGTCCAACATCTCAGATGATTATCGTGGGAATACTGACTTCGATTGAAGTTATCGTGAATGTCGTGTGGATGATATGGAATCCTCCAGACTCAGCTTTCACCTATCCAGATCGCTCTACAAAACTTAAGATATGCAAGGTAATCCTTGCTTGAACTTAAACTACACCATGTAACGCTAATAAGCAATTTGATAGGGATGATGGTATCTGTACTGATCGAGAAATTAAAGGAGATGAAAGTAAATTAGGAGAAATTGGGTACGAACAGACTGTCTAATTAATTCGTGATACATTGCTTGTACACTCTAGGGACTGGACAACGTGGACTACATGATAGGGTTTGTGTACCCTTTAGTTCTTATTGGATTTTGTACTATCTACGCTATCCAGACAAGGAAATGTCCAGGAGGATTTAATGAGACGAAGTACATAGCGTTTACAAATTACACTATCATCATTATTTGGTTGGCTTTCGTTCCTCTTTATCTCACCAGTACGAGCAATGGAGTCCGTGTAGTAACTTTAGCCATCTCGCTTTCCCTAAGGTTAGTCTCGTCTCATTTTCACATTCTGATAACTTTCCATTTTCCATGAGTTGAGTTTGGCCTTGTTACATTCCAAATTCCATCCAAACTGTGCCACTCCTACAGAATCTTCTCACTGTGCTATTAAATAATGTTTTGTATTCCTTTCTCTAGTGGGCTTGTCGAATTGGCTTGCTTATTTTTCCCGAAAATCTACATAGTGCTACTCAAGCCTGAGAAGAATACTAAGGAGGTTGTAATGGCTCCGAACAGAAGTTCTTTCGTAACTCTAAGCAATCCTACATCACAAGGGATCTCAAATGTACCACAAACTGAGACTTATTCCAATGGCAAATTCTCTCTGAGCCAGCACCTTCGTCCGGAGGAAGTACTCATGAACGGATCAGGATCGTATTCAGATCCATCGTGCTAGGAGTCTATTTATATTTGTTAATTAATTTCTTGTTAATTTCAACCGGAGCAAGAAACACTCCAACACTCCTTCCACAAATTACTGAAGCTGTGGTATAAATAAGCATTCATTCTTCGATATTGGAACATATGTACCTGCTGGAAGTGACAGATTAACCAAAATCATCCATCAAACTAGTAGCCAATCACATTCTGTTACTGTTTCAGGGGCCATAATCTTATTATAACGCAATTTATACAATCCAAAAATCCCAGGCGAATTCTGCGTCGACATCAGTACCAATGTAAACTTGTAGAGGTGCAAGAGATGAAGAAAGGAGTATTTAGTCATGATGTTGAAGTAATGACGCACGAGTTAGCTTTTCATAATTGAATTAGTAAGCCACAGATTTATCGAGAGTTCTGTATTGTAAATTGTAATATATTGTACACATATATATCAAGCACTAAAATTTCCAATATCATTTTTACAAGCCTGAACTGACGAGAAAACTCTTTCTTTACAATCTTATCGCGATAAAACTTCAGAGTACAAAAGTAATGAGCATAAGTTTGCAGAAGAACGCCATTACAAACTGTTGGGAACTTCGATAGTAGCTAGAAGTTGTACACTTAAAGTAATGGATGGAATAGGTACAATAATCTCAAGAATTCAAGATAATTTTAAAAGTAGATATTACGATATATACCAAACACTAGATAATCTATAGAAGTAGTAGTAGTAGTTGTATAATCACTATTTTGACTCGAAATGTTGAAACTTTAATTATGTACGTAGAAAGTAGAAACTGTTGCATTAAAAATCACTCAACTTTTCTAATTTAACGAGCTATGTACATATTAATTTGTTCAAACTGGAATTCTTCTTGTGTATTGTACAATTCATTGTCAATCCGTGCCCTGTCTACCAGTGCCATCCTAATTTTCCTTGTTATCATCTGAAGCAGCTAATGATTCGTTGAGTTTCTCCACAAACAATCGTTTCCTCAGATCTCGGCACATCTTTCCACCTCCTTCTGTAGCTTGAATTTCTGTTTCTGAAAATCGGAAAAAACAAATATTAAAAATAATTGGTCATAATTGCTTATTCACCCCAACACAGGAACCCCTGCCACCCACATTCAATAAAATACACAAATTAAGGAAATCCTGTTTATGTTGATACCTGGAACTTTCTTCCCAGAAGCATCCACATCTTCAATAAGGTTTCCCATGCCACTTTCAGACTTGGCCTCATCTTGGGATCCCATCAAGCTGTTGGCCCTCTTATCCCCAAGGGCGAGAGGGGTTCGGTTGTAGTCCTGGGTAGGTGACCTTGGATCCCATGCAGCTGGAACCTGAAGACTCTCGGGCGTTTTCACAGCTTTCTGCACACCACCCCCTGGAACCTCCAGAGCCTGTAACTGTAACTTTCGAAACATTTCTTGTCTCATCTTCTCCCTTTCCGCGACAACCTGAGAACCATTACATCAATATTAATTCCAATTTACACAACATACACAGTCGGCTGCGTGATAATTTGATTCAAGCGTGATTTCAAGCCAGACCTCAACAGGTGTTCGAGAGACGCCGACAGTTGGTGAACGGGGATCAATCAAGGCTGTCAGTGGCCTTAATTTCCCTACAGTCGTACTTGCAGGCAAAGGTGTCGATGGATTCGACGAACAATCTTCTTCCTCCACCTCCTCGTACTTCTTGGGAGCCACTACGGGCAAGCTCGAATACAAGTTCCCCATTTTTTACGAAACACTTTTTCAAAAAGGTTCACCTTTATACTTATGGGTGACTAAAAAACAAAACTAAACCGGACACAATTAAAAGGAAGCTGAATGAATGCAGTGAATTGAGTGAATGTCAACAAGAGTGGTCGTTGGAGGGCAAATATTTAACTCCAACCGTTACTTATGCACACAACAATGGAAAACTCTCTTCTGGGGCAGAGTGCGACTGCACACGCCTCCTCGTCTTCATTCGTCTCTATGAATTCATGCTCTAGGAATCTATCAATTCACTCTATTCACTTTACTACTGGTAATTGGTTTTAATTACTAATTATTATCCCCCTTACATTAACATAATAGAGGAATCGACTCAATGAACATTATAATTAATTTACTGTTAGAAAAGTTCATGTTGTTTGTGGATCGTAGCTTGTACTTACTATGCTTGTACTTGTACTTGTGGAATTAAAGATAAAGTAAATCCCGTAATGTAATAGTTATTATTTTGTAATGAAAGAATACTTTAGTGTGTTTCGAACTTTACAGATGCTTGCTAATACGGGTAACCGGTAAGGGTGACGTTCAAGGCAACTATTGTGTGTACAAATTGCACTCGTTAATTTAATAGCATCTTTGGTACATATCATTCTATGTAGCTATTTGACAAGAAAAAGAAAGTGGAGATGTAGTCTATAGCTGAACTTCATATTATTTAGACTCAGGCTGTTCTTGGGTTACATTGTTCTCTCTGGATTCTGGATAAATTGTTTTAGTGTCTCAAGAGGAGATGATATACTTTTCAAGGACGGTGGAGTATTTTTAACCTTCTTTACGAATTGAGAACGGAGAATACATCACAGATTCCATCTGAAGTAGAGTCTTCTGGCTGGAGAAAGGGAATCTCTTCTACTGAGCTCAGACATTCTTCCAATAAGTCCGTTCGGCGAAACTCAAACGGGTCCTTCGGAAAGAAAAGAGATATTTCACGGGGTGGAATTAACAGGAGGACATGCACAACTCTCCGACGAATAAAGTACAAAACATGAAACAATAGGTAACCCACCACATCAAGATCCTCAGAATTCCCAGGGACAATCCTTTTCCTTTTTATGAATTTAATGCCAGTCAGCGACTCTTCAGAATTGGCTTTGGACACCTTGTCCACTTCTGTCAGAGTGCAACTCTCAATGCCAGCCTTTGAGGAGTTATGAAGCTGGATGATCTCTTTCAACCGTTCATTTTCTGAAACCAGGCTCTCACGTCTTCTCTCAGCTGCATTGTTGGCAGCATTAAACTTATTTAGATCTTTCACTGTAAATCTCCCAGATGTTAGGTTACTCATTCCTTTTCTGATTACTTCACGTTCTTTTCTAAGTATTCATAATGCAAAACTTATTTCTTTGCCTTTGAACGTACAAGTTATTTGATTGAATGAGTAAGCATTCTTCCACTTTTAACTTACACGAGAAAAGACTCTTTCGTATTAGGTAATAAGTCCCCATGAAACGGTGTAGCTAGGTTTGTACCGCTCTTCTTCTTTCCCAAAGACGAAACGAATAACGTGGGTGACACTTGAAATGCTTCTTCAGACTCCAGTGGATATGGAGGGCTAAATACCTGCGAATCAAGAACATGAGAAAAATTTCCGTTCTTGTCTCCAAGAATTCTTTCCACATCCTTTTCTGCACAATACTTCTTCTGGCTCTTCTTACTTTTTTTCTCTCCAACCTGTTCAAAGAAATGCTCATTCACTTTCCCCAAGCAAAATTAGTTTCAATTTCACATTTTTCGTATCAAATTTTTCTAGTACATTTTTGACAGATACTCCAACCGCTGTTGTGAGTAGGGCAATTTCGTCCTCTTTTTGTTTCAAAACGAGTTTCAATTCCTCTTCTTTCCTATTCCATTCATGTTTCGAAGCTAGGCAGATTTTATCCAAATATTCACACTTGGAGCTCAGCTCGTCATTCCTCTGTCTTTCCCTTTCAAGCCCGTCTTTCAGTCTGGCAATTTCTTTATGCAACAGAGATTCTCTCGAAGCAGGCGAGTTTTCCAATATGGTTCGATTACATTCATCCATTTCTCGTATGATAAACTGACACTTGTCTTCCGCAGCTCTCCAATTCGATTCACATTCATCCAATTTTTCGCGGAGAAAGTTAATTTCTTGTGCATGTGTGTTGGCCTCGTCGAGAGAAAGCTTATTAGCATCCAGTTGAGTTCGATAGGAATCTCTTGCTGCCTTCAACTCTTCATTTTGTGCAGCAACTTGGTCCATCCTTTCATTCAGAATTAATTGTGAAGCGTGGAGTTGTGCGATTTCCTGCTCGAAATCGTGGTCTGTACATGTGGACACAGATGATGTCTCCAGTTTTTGGTTTTTCAGCTGAAGAATATCTAATTGATTTTTATACTCGGAACTTTGTTCCTTCAGGTGGTGGAACTTTTCCATTTCCAGGGAAAGCCTTCGTTCTAAGGTTTCTATCCGATCTCGTAAGCCTTCAGGGTTGGGTGTGAGATCAGATGTCGATGGAGGAATCTGCACACTATCTGTGTTGGTAGATACTGTGGATTGCTGCACCAACCGGTGTTGTGGGTCTGATTTTAAGTACTTCGTACGTTTAGATGGTTCCTGAAGATCCTTCAAGAGCTCACCTGGTGTCTGTTGTACCAATAAAGTCATCATTTTTTGCTGCGATTGAAGGGAGATCGGTGGAGGCTGCTGAATATAGAAGATTGTTAGATGTGTTTAGAAGCTTCCAATTTATCACGACTGAAAATACTACTCTGTATCTTATTAATTACCTTTTGAATTACTTTTATTGACTCTGTTCTTTCCAGGGATGAACCACTAATAACCTTAGCAGATGAAGTTGCAGGAGTCACTCGCCGAGAGCCTTTCTGCGAACCTGACCTAGACCCTGAGCGTGAGGAATTCCTTGAGCCGGATTGGGAGCCTCCAGTTGCAAAGCCATGAGTACTTGTAATAATCTGGCGTTCGAAATTCGGTCCCTTTGAGTAGTCAGCTACATTGGTTTTAAACTTGGGATCATAAGCTCCAGGGGGAGGATTTTTATCTGCATGGAACGTGGGTTTTATGGGTTGGCTAGCGGGTTTACAATTACGAAAATGTTCATGAATGTGTTTTAATGAAATTACCTGTCGTATCATTAAAGCGTTTGATTGGTGCCTTCGAAAACATCGTACAAAAGCAATAAATACAAAAACTGCCTATCTCAAAGCAAAATAAATATTTCGAGTAGTCATTCCTTCTGTATTGATGTCGACACTATAATTTCTGAAAGTAAAGGCATCCATGGCAATCCGTTTCACACACTGCAGAATCTTCATTCCCTTGCTTCCCATTACTACCATCCAAGACTTGAACTGTTAACTTTATCTCAAACACCTGTTGCTCCAGATAAGATGTGCGTTCGCGTCAAAATAAAAAAATTCATGACTATTTTTTGGCAATTTTGCATACAGCGACAGCCTGTAAAATATTGTCCACTATGTTGAATGAAAAGAGTTGCTTATTATCTTTTGGTTATATGAATCAAAACCAAACATCGAAGGAAATCATTCACATTTACTTCTCATATGGATCATACGCACACAACATACACCTGCATATTATATCAAATCATCTTTGAGTAACATCTAAAAATATGCTGAAGTAAGTGCTTCTATGATAATGACCAATGACCATAATATCTTATCAATTGAACGACAATTAAATCAATTGAACACCTGCAGTTTCAGTGTAATCACAAATTCATATCTGAATCTGAACAATCAATACTGAAACAGGTGTGCACGCATAAGCTTGGTGACTTCAACACGACTCTTGCCTTCGTTCAGTAGTTTTTCGAATGACGAACCTACTACATTAACCAAGTTCCAGAATAAGTGATATTATCTTTCAGATATATTTTAAGAATTAATCCTATTAAGCATGTCGCTGAGAAGCACAGAAAAGTTTCCAAAAGACTCTGACGCAAGCAGATTGGACGCTACTTTCAGTGAATTCATAGATCAGACCCATCCAACTGTAACAGGAATCTCAAACTTGGCTGTGACACAAGATATTTCAGGAGACACTAAAGAGAACACAAAGATTGATGACACCAGTGAACAAGAAAGTTCTTATATTTCTGCAAAAGCGATGGATGAGGAAAGCACAGGTCTGTTAGACTCCGGGTAAGTTTCCTTTAACCTTTTATAACAATTTCAACCCACCTTCCTTCATCTTTGGACTGAGCTACGTCACGTGTATTGTTTTGAGCAACAAAGTCTTACACGAAGCGTGATGATCCTAGTATGATAGCGAGCTTTCAGATGCAAATTATCTTGTGTGATTATAAATGTGCATAATAAGTCTAGTAACGTATTACTACATACACTATGTGTGATATTGTTAATTTCTCATTTGCATCCGGTGACTCTGATGAATGATTACACAGCAATGTACAATCTCATCATCTCGGGTTCCAAAGTTCCAATCTGTGGATGCAGTTTTGCATTCACTCATTCACCGGCACGACTATTTGTGTCTGAACTCTCTGAACTAGTAAGACGAAGTATGGGCAAGCATACGAGTATAAGCAATAATCAAACGCATTATGAACCACAACCACAAATTCCCTCATTACATTTTACTTCCATATCCATGCCTAACAAGATGTTATTGATGGGTGGGACATGAAGACTTTAATTCAATGATAACTTTCCACTACGACTTGTTAAGATCGTGGAGAATTTTAAAGCGAACAAAAGATCCTTTAATGAGTGAGCAGAGTAAGACAGATTACAAATGGGGAAACATTTCGCAGGGATTAATCATAATAATCGATGACACTTTGATCGTATAATTAATGGATGATCACGTTCGACTGTATTAATTTCAGAGAGTTAAGTTTCTCCCGTTTTGCAATTAAATCCATTGTTCGTCTTGTGCTAAGGAGTATGATGAAAATGAAAAGAGAATCTTACGCAGGGCTAAGAGCCCATGGTTCAAGTTGTCGCATAAGAAGTTCGCGTTACAGTTGATTTCCTAAAATATTAACACAAGTTATTGCTCACTTCCATCAAGTTCAGACTTACTGAATTTCACTCAAAACTGTGTTTGCTTAGAATATATTTACAATGTTTGGACTAGGAGGCTCGTCAGGGTCTATGACTTTCCCAATGACGTACGATTATTACCATGATAGTGTTTTTTCCAGTGGTCGGAGAGGCTGGAAGAATTTATCCTCGTTGGAAAGAGCGCTTTCGATATCACTTGGCCTCGTGAGTGCCTTAGCAGTTGCTCTCATGATTGCTGTTATCGTAGTTGGAGTGAAGTTAAGTAAGTCAAAATAATCAAATGCTTGAATGAGATTGAGAGAATCTATAATTTAACCCTAGTATTGTTGTGTATGGCAGATCAAGATGATTACAAAGCAGTACCAAAAGTTACTACTACCTTGCTTCCCCCTTGGGTGACCACAGTATCCACCACCAGCAAACCGGAGGTCACTACGAGGGAAAGACCGACGTCAACGGCTCCAACTGTGCCTAGCAGCTCATGGGGGACTTGTCTGACAAACGAGTGTTACAGAGTTGCTGGAGAAATCATACTTTCACTTGATGAGAGCATCAGTCCTTGTGACGACTTCTATGAATTTGCATGTGGAGGTTGGATGACGAATAATCCCACTAACGATGAAGGATTGGTTATCACTCTTTTGTCCAAAGCCCGAGAGAAGTTCTTTATAGACATCAAAAGTAATCCGTTCCTTCCATTTCAAGAGACTTACTTTTAATATTATGTCCCGTAAATAAAACCTTTACACATATCTTTCTGTAGGTATTTTGGAATCCGATGTACCCGGAAAATTCGACGATGTTTTAACCACAGCAAAAGAGGTGTATTCAACATGCATGTTTCCGGGTGGAGATACGAGCTCGCATGCAGCAGATTTTAACTCATTCCTTGAAGATCAAATGGTAAATCTCTCTGAGAACGCAACTGATGTTCGTACCTTGTATCAACTCTTGGGAAGTCTTCGAAAAGACTTAGGAGCAAATTACATCATAAGCATGCGAATAGATTCAGACATCAACGCTCGTAGTAAAAATGCAATCTACGTAAGTCATAAGCACAAGACTTAAATTCTTGTTGTCTGAACACTCTGTCACGGAAGCTGTTAGTGCTAGAATAATCCTATCGATTCTTATTTTACCCATTACAGCTCGACAAACCAGAAACTGGGATTAACCCAATTTCCTTTGGGACACAAGAACTTTCAGCCTACAAGGATTTGATTGCTGAAATGTGGATTACAATTTATCCTCAGAATCAGCTTGACTATGCGGAAAAGATTGCAGATGAAATTATCGAATTTGAACTTCAATTACTTCAGGTAAGTACAAGGATTCCTCAAGAACTTCGAATGTAACAATTAATTTCTACAATGCAAGTATGCTTGCTTCTATTCAGATAAGTCTCAACAGAACGAAATCAAGTTCGGTAGAAATGTACGACGTAGAGTTGTGGGAACTCCACTCTTTAAGCAATGGAGTTGAAAATGATGTAAGTACGAAGTTGAAGTAGTCTTTGCAAACAACAGCAACACGAGATTAGTAAAAATGTATGTTGTCTTTGTAGCCCGATCCCTGGAGAGTTTTGTTGAGTGAAGTCTTCAGAGAAACTACGAATGCATGCAATACGACTGGAGATTGTGAAACCAC
>JAQGAD010000377.1:0-42298 GCA_034696625.1 Isotomurus palustris | reverse complement strand
TAGTTTTATGAAGGGTTAGTTTTTGTTAAAGATCATTTGGTAATTGCAATGAATTAAAACTCACATAACGAGCATTTATATACTCATAATTCATAACGAATCAGTTGACTGTCGCAATTTATTACTTAAATGAATTCTCTAAGAGTATGTTATTGAGTGCTTCATTAATTGATGTCTGTTCTTGTATGATAAATTGTGGAGGTCAATCTTAAGACCCCGTGAACATATGAATGTGACTTTTGTACTTATTTGTAACCTTTCCAGAGCTCCATGTGCTTTCATCGTCACTTGATTTTGTACTCAATATAACCACGAGGTGTGTCAAGTCTGATCTCTGATATGTGCGTCATTTTCAGTGCTAAAGTATAGTTCTCATCATGTCAAGATGAACTTGTTGGTTCGATATGCTCTCTTGGCATGTTAAATCTCTTTCCTTGCTAAGCTAATCTCGTCCTCTTGAATGTGGCATGTATTGTTGTTGGTGACAAACCTGTCAGTGCAAAATGAACTCAACTACTACCTACCATGTCTTTCCCGGAGTTGGTTGAAGTCCTCAACAACTCTGATGTCTGAATGAAAGTCATCGCCATCCACAAAAAGTGCCATAATCGTTCAGACATTTGTTATTGGGGATCTATGTCAGTCTATGAGCTCTGACAGACACAAACTGTGCCAGTTTTTCTTTAATAGTTGTGCCAAATTATAAAAGTGATATTTCATTTTAAAGTATTGAGAAGGACGATTTATTGAGCCGTTTGTTCGCTGGGTGGGACAAAAGGAATCTTTTACCAAACTTCTCTCGTCCGAAGGTATAAAGCTTAATCACATATATATATATATTTATGGGGAGAGATGAACAAAGCGATATGAAAAGCAAAGCTTTTGCAGCTTAGTGGAATTTTAAATCATGTGGGCGTGGTTTTTGGTTTACAGAGACAGAAAAAAGCTGGCTGAAAAAGAGCGAAGATCCGATAAATCGTTTACTGCCCCTGTGTTATGGGCCGTACGAAGACGTATAGCACGTAAGTTCATGGCTTTCTATACTTTCTTTCTCTAGTCACTCTAGTGTATTTGGTCCGGATATCCGGTGGTGGTCAACTCAGGATAGTTTGAACTCACACCATCAGCCCAGTAGCATGTCTTTTTTCTTTCTTTCTAAAGTGGGCTTAGACACTTGAGGCTTTTGTTCCTTCCTGCAGAGAAAATGGATGGCCTGTATACCACTGAAGGAGATTTATGGGTCAGTTCGATCTCTGCTTTCACCGATTCTGTTCACTTTCATTACACCCGTAAGTTATTGAGTTCCTTAAGGAAGAGATGCAACGCAGTTCACTTAATCCAGAAGATTAGTATGAACACTTGGTGTCTGCGAGGTGAACCTAGGGTGAAGGAGCTATTTCCCAAAATTCCCCTTTGCTTTGTATGTGTTTGGTACTCCATATTATCTGTAGTTTACCTGTCTCACCATTTACTTCGCCCTAAACTTCATCACGCTGAGTGAACCTGTGTGTCTACCTGAGTTGCACGCGAAGATTCAATTGGTCGGAAAAGTTACTGGAGAGTGCCAGAGAGATAGGGGAAAGGATGTGAATGTCATGTCATCAATATCGATTATCGTGGTTTGCAGACAGGAGAAAGTATAAGGAGAAACAATAATATAGGTGTTAGGTAGGCTGGTGGAAGAATGAATCTTGATGAGGTTGTGACATTTTCTGGTTTCACGTCTTTATACATTCTTTCCTGTCGCTTGCTCCATTTCATGCTCCATTTGCTGTCCACGCCGTATCAATTGGGTTGGATAAATCATCTCGAACAAAGTTTACCCAACAAGAGAGAAATAACACTACTAGTCGAAGCCTCAGAGTGTGGGAGCAGATGAGAGACACTTACCACCCTTAGGGAGTTGAATGAGTATGAGTATAGGTCGTATCATCTCCAGAGATTGCGACTGAAATGGATCAAGGAATCGAGAATGAAATTGAGACTGTTTTTAAACTGATGGGAACAAGGCACTGAGTGACAATCAACACTGATGGAAGCATTGCATCACAGACGAATCGTTTGTGTATTATATTCCAAGTGAAGAGTGAATTAAGAGTCGTAGTGGTTCTGGATTTTAACGCGTTAGCAATGTGTATGCATGATCTGAGGAGAGAGTTGGTGAAAGATGATATGACATGAAGAACTGATTGTGAGCTAATCAAGTGGAGTGAGAAAAGATTTATTGGCAGCTTTGATGTGAAACGCTTTTGGAATGAAATGAAGAGATGGACTTTGCCTTTCAATTCACGTTCCATCACTCGTGCTTCTTGAAATTCTTTTGAAATCCTCCACTCGGTAGATCCACAGAAGTTTATATCAGATCATCGAAATACCCTTCAGGTTGGATGAAGAGATAGACTTTCTTTCTAAACATTTCCTCTTATTTTTGTTGTGAGTGTTATCTCGACAATAGAGGAATTTATCAGGCAGAATGGTGTAGGTAGAAGTAAACAAAATCCTCATCCCACCTCGATCTGTAAATAATTTGAAGGTGAAAGGTTACTTTATCTCGAGTTCCATGCGAGCCACGCCTAGAAGGAAATGAGAAGAACTCGATTCTTCCTTCCTTTCATGCTAGGAGATAATTATTTTATTTGGAAATGTCAGAGAGGGTAATTGCTTTTGTGCGAGACTTTTCTCTTTCACCGGAACATTTAATTAGGGAAGTTTACGTATCGTTTGAAATGGTCATTAACCAGTCAATTAGCTTTGTTTAAATTGGGTAGAATTAATTGGCCTCGTTAAAGTGGCATATTCCCGTGAGAGAGTGACAGGCAGTAGGCAGGTGGGCCTTCTTCTTGTGATGTACAACCAGCATACACATACTCTTTTAATGAATTTTGGATCGCAATGAATTGCATTCTTCTTTTACTGCTTCACCACCACGATTACTATTCTTTACTAGTCCCACAGACACTCAATCTACTTGGAATGCCTTTCGATTTAAGACTTTCCTTGCTCTCTCCGACACTGACTCATGCAAGCTGAAATGCCTAAAATACAACTTGAAAAAACATAAGGTGGCCGCAGCGTGAAATTTCATTCATAAGATAAGCAAGATCTGATGTGCCAAATTTAGAGCAACATAAACTTATGGTCACCCTAGTCGAGAAGTGCTTGAACCACCAATAATAAAGTGAATCTTGGTTGGTTGAGATCTTTAACGTGTTAAGATTTTTTGTCTGGTGTTGTTTTGAAAAAGTTTCTCGCACTCCGTGAGTTGTTTATGCTCGTAGATCTAGCTGGGAGTTTGACTTGGAGTTAGTCCATCGAAAAAAGATTTTTAGAAAAGTGAATTTTGTGCTGGTTTACTAGTACATTCAAGTTGTATTCCATAGCCAAGAAGGAATTTTCGAACAAGGATCTGTCTTTCGAATGTGCGCCGTATTTCGCATTTGTACGTAAGTAGTGGTTGAACATTTTACGAGCAAAGTTCCACACACTCAGGCAAATACACAAAACACCATAAAAAGGAAATGAAAGAAGTTTCTTGAATCAAGACGAGAAGTAAGAGAAAAAACTTTAGGGATTAAAAAGTTTGCTTTTTTGAGATTAAAAGTGCAATTCGCAAATGAGAAGTTTACTTGGTATGTGAATAGAAACTAGAAACAGTGGAGAGAGTGAGTGAATGATAAAGAGGGACAGGTGAAAGTTGGCCTTTGAGTTTATACTCGGCTCAGTGGAAGTTTATTTTATTCTAGTGAATATTCTAATATGTATGTATGAAGTAAGATTTGTATATTGTACTTGTCTTGAGATAAGTGTCATCTAGATAAATGTCAAAGGTTGAAGTTTCAGGTTTTTTGTCAAATCCAATGTTTAAAAGCTTTCAGTCTGCTTGGATATTCTCAATAAGTGACAGAATAGACGAAAAAAAACTTTTTCAATTTAGTTTTGACTTGCACTACCACCATTACAAAAAAAGTAGTTCACACGGTGTCACGGCTGGATGATATAAGGAAACAATCCAGAATTAAGTGAATTGTAAAGTTTCGATATTGGAGACCGACATATCGGTGAAGGTTTTCTTTTTATAGAATTCTTTTTCAGATTCAGTGACAGGGTATGAATAATTGAGCACAGGAGGATGAAAATTGAGAAGATTTTAAAAAGTAGATTTGAATACAGAGAAAACGCAATTTGTGAAAATGAAGTGAAGCTTCATGATGCTTTCTCCAATAAAATGAAAGGGTAAAAGGTGGCTTTGACAGAAGTAACAAATGGGAGCTGTCGGTTTCCGTCTTTCTACAGAAATTTTTCATGCGGAAATTCTCTGCTCAATCTTGTATATACTGATTTCTTGGATGGGGGCACAACACGCAATAATATACATAACGAGGAATCTCTCTCAGCTATTCTCTTTTGTGTTTCTCCATAAATTATGTATAGTAGAACAAAATGTCAAATTCACTAAAGGCTGTATATTTTGTTTTCATTTCTCATGCGTTCTACAGTGTATAGGAATTGGGAGAAGAGCTTTCGACTCACAATCAGTAAATCAGTTTGGCTTGAAACTGTAAGTCCAGTAGACCAAAATGTAATAAGAATTCTACGAACACGATTAGAATATACTATTCTGCAGCTCTGCTTCGTTCACATCAGGCTTTCACTCACTCACTCACTCACTCAGTGTGACTGTCGGATGACAAAAGAAATCATAGTTTTGAGTAGTCTTATCAGATTTGATCTTCATTATTAGAGGCAAAGTAAAACAGAACCATCAGAGAGACCGTTAGGAGGGTGTTAGGAAAGAGAAGATAGAGATTTGAGATGAGATTGAGTTTGAAAATATTCCATATTTCTATTTGAGACTGAAAGCGAGAGTGCTCGTGGTCCATGTATATTTGATGAAACGACAGGGAAAGAGAGCTTAAGAGGATTTAATTTTGCTGAGAGATTTTGGAAGCACAACAGTGTAAGAAAATGAAATCGTGTGAATGGATGTATGTAGCATTTCTGGAATAGGAAGAAATCGATTTGTTCTACAGGTGTGTTCAGGTCCAACACCCCTATTGTTTGTTCACACACTTCAGTCTGTATCTTGTGTGAGGGACCAAATTTACTCAGGCGAAATACGAAACTCGTGAAAGTTGTTTTGTTTCCTGTTAGTAGATCGTATCACAAAATGTCACGATATGGAAGCCAAAAATAATTTTTTTCCGACACACATGAGATGTAACTTTGTTTTTTATGCTTTCAATCTAATTCAATCGGACATGTTATATGCCTGCATTTGCATGATTATAAAATAGTTAAAATTACATGTTGGCGATTCATTGTGCATTTACAGACACCGCCAAGAGAGGAATAAGATGATCTCTCAACTTTTAATGAGTCGTTACATAAGCAATTAGAGACTCTAGTGCAACTTTCACGATATAAAAGTCATAAAATTTTCTTGGGTTCGCCTTAATAGTCTGTGTTGATGAAGATAATGATGTAGCCAAGCTGTAATGTGAATAGTTTCAGCGAATAGAGAAGGAAGAACGGGTGAAGAAGAGGAAGGCGTGAGGGATAATAATAATAATGAGCTGGAGAAGCCCTGGAAGACTGAAAAAGTCAGCACAGCTAAGGCTAAAGGGTCTTGTGCAATTCAGTACGTAATCCCGTTTGGCTTACAAAACTCTCAATAAGACAGGAAGAATGGATGAGGCCTGTCAAATGAAATGAGCTTGTTAAGTATCCCCCCTTTGCTTATGGAAAATGTCATGGAAGATGTTGCTGCCATTGATAGTCCAGGAATAGTGATGCATGTAACAATTTGGCACAGCAAGGGTAATTTGTGTCGTGTTTTTAAAGAAGAAAGTTGAGCTGGGTGAAAGCAATAAAGGAGGAGAGAGAAGGACATTTGTATTTGCTGTTGAGCCCGATTTGGGGCTTCGTTCTCCCGTCATTCAGTTGTGAGTTTCCTTCTGGGCTAGTCGGTCTCTCGTTCTCCAGTGAGTTACCATGTCCAGGTGACAGACGACTATGGAAGAAGAAGGTATAAAGATATCTCTTAAGGATGTCTGTCCACCATTGACCAATTCGTCGAGCAGCCACGGCCTTTGTCCACACTAAGGCCATAAGGCTTTGATTCTCATGATTCATATGGGAAAAGTGATTAATTGATAATTGCGTAGAGATCAAAGACTAAATGAAAGTGATTGATGGTTTGTGTGTTTTCTCCAGGGCTGCCTTTACGGGAAATGGAGGGTGAGGAGAGACTTGAGGAAGAAATGGGATACGACCCAGAATGTGCCAGGGTGGAGGCTTGGCTTGATGAACATCCGGATTTTGCATACGACTACTTCATAAGGTATGTGTTTGCAATTAAACTTTTAAGTTTTATCCGGCATTTTATAAGCCCCTAGAACATAAGCACGTACATTCGTATATGCAGTTCATAGTTCATTTTAGCGTTTTACTATTCGCCAAAAGGAAATTACTTTTGGGTACTTTCGATCAGTGTCCCTTACAGCGTAATAAAGACTTACAGAGGTAAACACAAGACTTGTATATATTAGGTCGAAGAAAGATGTAGTGCTTGGGGGTATTTGAATTCGGAACTGGAGAAGTGGTGAAAGTTGGATGAAGTTGAGAGAAAGAGATGGAAGGAGGAAGGGTTGTCCCATGAGAGAAAGCGGTCTGGATTTGGAGGATTACCTTAGTTCTGTTGAGTGCCTGGTAAAATTTAAGAGATGAATCGAAATTCTGCAGGAAGGCACCGCGGACGGTAATCGACACGTGGCTCGTAGCCCACTCGATCAGTCAGCCTCCGAGTGTTGCAGGAGCTGCCCTCAGTCTCGTCGCTGCTACTGGAACGATAGCTGCTTCTACAGTCATCCCGTCGGTCCCTGATTACTCGTTCGTCTCATCTACACCTCAGGTAATAACGGTATCTATTTGATTTGCTTTTGATGAGCAAGACATGTGGAAAGCTGTCTGTATCCTTAGTTGTTGCACATAACGAATTTTGTGGTTCGCTGTGTCTTAACTGAACCAACTCCTTGTGTTTGCTCATGGACTAAATGTATTGATTGTTAGGCAGACTCATGTGATGTTCCGATGTTCGCATCTCTTTTCTTTTTGACATCTTGTCAAATCATATAGTGCACATTTCTGGAATGTGCAGTGAAAGTTAGTATGTACGAATTCTGTTGTATGTTTTCTCCAGGGAAATTCCTCTAAGAGCACTTGTGGCTCGGGGAGTACCACACCTGTACGAAAAATTTCTGCTCAGGAGTTTGAAAGAGGAGGTTTAATCAAACCGATGGTTACTACAATTGACGGGACGCCAACTTTTCTATCTCCTCCAACCACTACGGAGAGTGGAGGTGGTTCTGGAAGTTTAACATCGAGGAAATCAAGAGAAGAATTGCAAGCGTTGGATGAACGAGAATTGCTTTTTGAATTGGCCAAGGACATTTGCGACGAATTAGACACAAGAACCTTAGCTCATAAGATTCTTCAGCACGTCAGCATTCTCACTTCTGCAGATAGAGCATCACTGTTCCTCGTTCAAGTAAGCTCGAATGTCTTATTTCTGCTATGCGAACTCCCCGTGTGTTGGTTGTGAAATGACAAATTCTTGGAAATGATATTCATGGGAGATGCTTACATCAAGCTCTCTTTGATGTGGCTCTGGTATTATAGACACAAAGCAGTGTTTACTTTAAGAGTTTCTTAATTAAGTAGTGCTTTTCAGCGAGTAATTCCGGTGTTTTTCATGGAGACGTTTTAAGAGCTTTAGTAAGTTGAGGTAAATGAATATGGGAAGGGAAAGTCAAGATTACGGATTAGGAAAGAAGCACAAGACGAACTGGTAGAGTTTCAAAGAGCTCAACATCGATGGGGATGCGGGTTTGTAGGGAAGTGAAATAATTACGATAGGGGAAACACAGTAGTGGGGTTTCAAAAGCAAGAATATTTACAAGACGTGGTTCAGTAAATTCTAGTGTCTCTATTCTAGGGCTTGTTAGGATCCTAAAACGGGGGAGGAAGGATAGGGGATCGCAGTGCTTGCTAGGACCTTAAGTTTTAATTCTAGTATTATGAATTTGTAATTTTTGCAGGGGAAAAAGGGTAGTGGATCGCGGTGCTTGGTGTCCTCTCTATTTGATGTGTGTTCACAAAGTACCCTCGAGGATATGGAGAAAAAGGAGGAAATCCGCATACCCTGGGGGTCGGGTATAGTAGGATACGTCGCTGAATCTGGCATGACCCTCAATATACCCGACGCATATCAGGTAAGGTTCTTATGTTGGTATAAGCGCAAAGAGAACTTCAGTTTGTAGGGAGTTTTTTGGAGAAGCCGGAAATGAAATGCTTTCGTGTCTTGTAGGACGAGAGGTTTAATCAGGAAATAGATTTGCGGACAGGGTACAAAACTCGGTCTCTCTTGTGTATGCCCATCAAAGATAAGCACGGAGACTGTCATGGAGTTGCCCAAGTAAGCAGCAAAAACGGAGTGATTTCAAGCATGATTCCAGTTGAGATTGTATGACTTAGCGGTTGCGGGTTTAGGTAATCAACAAACGAAATGGACCCACATTCACAACGAAAGATGAAATAGTCTTCGCAAATTACTTGCAATTCTGTGGTATTGGGTTAAGGAATGCGCAGCTGTACGAACAAAGTCGGTTGGAAAATAAGAGAAACCAGGTAAGTTTTTAGAAAGATTTTCTGCCTTATCATTGCTTAATGATCCAATCATATTTGATGGACTATATGATGCGTAGGTTCTTCTTGACCTGGCTCGGGTTATTTTTGTGGAACAAAGTACAATAGAACACATGGTTTATAGAATATTGAGCCATACTTTATCCATCATGCAATGTCACAGGGCTCAGGTAAAAATAAGGTTTATGGATGATGTTTTGGGTTAATGATTTTGTTTTAATAAAATAAATGAAATTCTTTCAGGTTCTGTTGGTGCATGAGAAATCAAAGGGGACGTTCAGCCGTGTGTTCGATCTAGACTCAACTGATATGGCTGATGAGGAAGCTTTGTCACGAAGCAGCCCATTTGAAGGTCGCTTTCCAATTAATGTTGGTATTACGGGTTACGTTGCTACTACTGGAGAGGTATACCTGTAGTGAATGCTCTGTCTATATGAACAATTATCTATGTCTGCAAGGATCATTTCTTTTATAAAATTACTTGTAGACTGTAAACATTGCCAATGTATACGAAGACTCGAGATTCGATCCTGCCGTAGACTTGGATAGTTCAAACACCTTTCACCACCGAAGTATACTCTGCATGCCAATTAAAAATTCAAATGGGCAAATTATTGGTGTGATACAGGTACTAAAAAACTGTAGTTTAATGCAATTTCTTTTGGTAACGGTTTTTATGGTATTGTAGCTAGTGAACAAATACGATGGGCATCCTTTTTCCACTAGTGATGAAATGTTCTTGGAAGCGTTTGCTATATTTTGTGGAATGGGAATCAATAATACTCGAATGCAAGTCAAATTAAGTCGTGATGGGATTAAATCGGTAACTGTATTCTTTCAACCCGTCCATTTCATTATCTTAGGTATGAGAAAGCTATCACTGCAATGGCAAAGCAGGCTGTTACACTAGAAGTTTTGAGCTACCATGCTTCTGCACCTTTAGAAGAAGCTTATCAACTCAGAGTAACTACTTAAATATAATACTTATGACGGATTATAAGCATTGTTTTGGGTAACGAATATTAAGAAGTGAAACTTACTTTAGGATTCTGTCATTCCGTCAGCCCAACACTTCAGATTGCACGCTTTTGATTTTGATGACGAGGACATGTCTGATATGGAAACATTCCAGGTAATCTCAGAGAAGGAGTAAAAATGGAGAAATATTAATGGAATGTTCTTTCACCAGGCATGTTTACGAATGTTTCTGGATCTTGATCTGGTAAAGAGGTTTAATATTGACTACGAAGTTTTATGTCGTTGGCTTATGTCTGTTAAAAAGAACTACAGAAAAGTCATATACCACAACTGGCGACACGCATTTAATGTTGGACAAATGATGTTCTCTATTGTAACTGTAAGTGATTGATAAGTGATTTGTATTACTGCGTAATACGTCTACTAACTTTCATCCATATCATGGTTGCAGATTACAAAATGGTGGAAAGTATTCGGAGACTTGGAATGTTTGGGCTTACTCATCGCATGTCTGTGCCATGACTTGGACCATAGAGGAACTAATAACTCCTTCCAGATTAAGTAATATCCTTACTTCATGTTTATGTCCTCCCGTAATGTTCTTTTCCTAAGTGATTAAGGACGTCTCTAATGCAAATTGATTTTGTTCTCTACAACAGGGCTTCGTCTGCTTTAGCCCAGCTGTACTCTACCTCAACAATGGAACGACATCACTTCGACCAATCTCTTATGATTCTTAACAGTCAGGTATCTTATCTCGTGATTCATACAAGGTTCTTAGGCCATTCACCTATCTAAACGATAAATGCTAATTAGGGTAATCAAATTCTCGCCAACCTTTCGCCAGATGAATATTCACGGGTCATTTGTGTTATAGAAGATTCTATTTTAGCTACTGATCTCGCCGTTTACTTTAGGTAAGGAGTTATGGATGCTTTATATTTTGATTATATTATCATATATAAATGCTATTAAATGATGACCCCTTTATGCTTGAAACTTGTGGAAATTTCGCCAAAATTGAAAACAAGTCGAGTTTCAGAATTGAGAACGGTGGAGTGTGGTTGATCCTTGCGGTTGAACTCAGACTCCCGAATCTTCCGAAATTCCTTGTTTGTAATTTTGGCAAATTTTCATTTTTATGAGAGCTACAAATAAAGTTTTCAATCTGAAATGGTTCCTTCGTGAACCAAACTAGGTCAGCTCGGAAAAAAGAACTATAACCCAGGCATTTGTTTTGTTCGCAGAAATAGAGGTGCTTTTATGGAACTAATTGAAACACAATCTTATGAGTGGTCTCGTGATGACCACCGATCTTTACTCAGAGGCATGCTAATGACTGCATGTGACCTCGCCGCAATCACAAAGCCATGGGAAGTGGAAAGACGAGTAAGAATAAATTTTGTGGAAACGAGTATAATGTTTCCACCCTTCAAAGTTTTTGGTGCCCTATGATGTAATATTTACGTATTTTTTAACAGATAGCTGAGCTTGTGGCCAGCGAATTTTTTGAACAAGGAGATATTGAAAGAGAAAAGCTTAATATTATACCAATTGTAAGTTGACATGTAAGT
This sequence comes from Isotomurus palustris, assembly GCA_034696625.1. Classification (NCBI taxonomy): domain Eukaryota; kingdom Metazoa; phylum Arthropoda; class Collembola; order Entomobryomorpha; family Isotomidae; genus Isotomurus; species Isotomurus palustris. Next base: position 31,043 of record JAQGAD010000377.1, on the reverse strand, counting down.
TTAATGTTTCTTGCAATTTAAATATTGTTAGTTTAATTGCGTTCCAGGATATGATGAATAGAGAAAAGAAAGACCAACTGCCATCAATGCAAGTTCAGTTCATAGATTCTATCTGCCAGCCTGTGTATGAAGTAGGTTTTTGACGTTTTTACCATTCACATTCTTGAAGAATTCAAATGACATGGTCATTCAATTATTTTCAGGCATTTGCTCGTCTTGCTCCACCGTTGGAACAACTTTTAGATGGGGTGAAGATTAACAGGAAGCATTGGACTCGACAGAGTTCGTATGAAAATGAGGATGACCCGAAGCCTTGAATGATCTGTTACTGCGTCTGTCTGTGTGATATTTTCTTAGTTATATTTGTTGCTAGTTTATGTGTGCTCTGTTGTGATATGTAGATTTGTACTATTTTGGTTACTTGAGATATGATTGAGAAATGAAGAAAGAACAATTTAAACAGACTAATGTCGCCAACAGGAATTATTTCTTGAGCATCATGGGTAAGGTAGGGGCATCTGAATTTAATAAATAGGACTGCGATCCACTACTCTGGCTGCAGACATTGTTCGGAGTCTCCACATACATCAATCAGGGCTACAATATGGGTAAGTAGGAACGTTTGAACCGATTTCTCGGTTTTAAATGTAGAAATTTTCGGTGTAATATATTTTCATAACTTTTCTTGCTTTCTACAGAACCGTGTAGGATAGGTGCCTTGTTGAGCGGATTGGTGGTGTGGGTTTCCTTGTGTCTCCCTGGAGTATGGGGTCAGAATAATCAGAATTACGGAGTGTCGTCGTATCAGCCGCAGTACCCTGCCCCGTCGTACAACCCGAAGCCCCAGTACTACGAAAAACCGACGTACTATGAAACATACGACGTCCAAGTAGATGTAAGTATTTGTTAATTTCGAATCTCATTCTCATGAATAATGTAATGTTGGGTGTTTCGAATTTGATCTAATGTAATTTTGGTCTACTTGTGCAGTACAAAGAAGCTAACCAGTCACGTCGTTGCGGAGTCCTGCCTACAGTTCATCGTCAGTATGGCTACGACAAAGAGCGTGTGGCTTTCGGAGAGTACCCTTGGCAGGTTGCTATTATGGACACGTACTACAACTACAAGTGTGCAGGAGGGCTTCTGTCTCCAAGACACGTCATCACTTCCGCCTACTGTGTGGATAGTCTGAATGAAGACCAGATCAAAGTCAGAGTTGGAGAATGGGATCTGCAGAGCGACAAGAACTACGAAGAAGTTTACAAGAACTATGAACTTAATGTTTGCAAGAAACATCCATTCTACTATGGTGAGTTTTGTTACTAATTGTTGCTGCATTGGTTGTGGAGAAGTGTTGGACATTTTTAGTAATATATTTTTCATTGTTTTAGTTCCTCAGCAGTACGCAGCATCCAACAATGGACCACCACCTCAGGCCAGCTATGACTACCAGGCTTCTTACCCCGTTGTTATTCTGGAGCTGTCGGAAGATGTGGACTTAGACCAGTACCCTCATGTGGAACCCTTGTGCGTTCCTGAATTCTACTACCTTTCCAAGTCATACACCAACGAGTACAACTCACCACCATCTTACTCTTACGGCTATGGACAAGGACAAGGACAAGGACAAGCTCAAGCTCAGCAGGGTGCGAGTCAGTCCAAACAAGATAGGAACGAGGAAGGAGCTGATAAAGACTTGGAGTGTTGGGTTCTTGGGTACCAGGAGAGCCCTGTGGAGAAGATTGCGGTAATGATTTAAAAAATTATATTTTTCATCTTCTGAATCAGTTAGTATATTTTTCGAATTTACTTATTGCAGTACCAATCGTCGACTCCATACAAACCCGCTTCCTATTCATACGGAGAGTCCTACAACCCATCTTACTCTTACGAATCCTACGAATACTCGAGGACTCCACGAAGGGCGAAGGTCAGTAAGGTGGAATCATATCAACCCAACTATCCTCAACAAGGCTACGGATATACTCCAGAAAGCGATTCATATGAGGCCGAGTACTACTACGATGCTTGTCATGTGAGTCACTTGATTAATAGTCACTCGTTATTTGTGTAATTTATTGTTGATCGAAGAGTACATGAAATAATTTTTGATTATATTTTATTTTGTATTATAGGCTGACTTGGGAGCTCCTATTTTCTGCTTGGTTGGACCCAAGATTGAACAAGAGGAATACTATCCAGCGTACCCAGTGAGCTACCCTGAGAGCTATGCTCCTCCAGCGTACAACCCTCCAGCGTACACTCCTCCAGCTTACTCACCACCGACTTACAGCCCACCAGCCTACACTCCACCAGCGTATGCACCTCCAGCTTACTCGCCTCCAACCTACGCTCCACCACCTCCAGCGTACTCAGCTCCAAGATACAGGCGTCAAGCACCATACTACAGCCCACCAGCGTACGCACCACCAACCTACGCACCTCCAGCCTACGCACCTCCAGCTTACAGTCCTCCAACTTACAACCCAGCTCCATACTACGAGGAATACTATCCCAAGTACCCCATCAAGGCTGCAGAACCCTACAACAGGGATGGCAGAAGGGCTGTCTTGTACGGAGTTGTTCAATATACTACTCAATGCACTTACGCTTACGGCCAGGAGGGCAACAAGGTCCAAGCCACTCCAGCTAAGGACTTGGTAGCCTGGATTCAGAACGTGCTTCACACTCCAGCGTCGCAGTGTGGATATCAACAGCCGTACTCTCCACCAGCGTATGCTCCACCTGCATACGCACCACCAGCGTACAGCCCACCAGCTTATTCACCACCTCCGTACACCCCCCCAGCGTACTCACCTCCAGCGTACACCCCCCCAGCGTACAGTCCTCCTTCGTATCCCGCTCCATCCTACAACCCTCCATCATCTTACAGCGGTTAAGGACTCATTGTTGAGTTTTGTTTTGTCTAACTCATAAGATTTTAATACTGAAGATTGGCTTTACATTCGAAATCTGTTTAGAGACTTCTAGTCGACTTCCATGATGAGTCCTTAGGGCTTTGATTGGAACGAGGTTGTTAAATAAAATCTAAAACTTCACTCTATTTTTTGCTCGAGTTTTGCCAAGCCATTTTTTTCATTTCATTCTACTTCACGTGCAACTGCACATTGCATAATGGTTGTTATCGATTGATGCAGTTTTTGGTGAGGACAGGACACACAGCCACGTTAGAATCTTAGACTTCTACTTACAAAGGCTGCGCATATCCTTACATGTGAAGACGAGGAGATTTTCTTGGGTGAAACTACACAGAGGCAGAGGAAATCTGAGGGGAATAGTTGAGTGACTAGGTGTGACGTCAATCTAAGAGCCTTGCATAAAAGCATCGTGTGTGTATGCCTTCTTTTAGTTTTGGTAATCCATAAGAATTTCACCAACGGTCAAAGTCCATAATATTTTGCAATTACTACTTTTGTAGCAACTGCGAGATGACATGTAGGTACGCGCTTTCTTGGACTCATTGACACATAACTTTTAGGTAATCACAAAAGACGGAAGTTACGCAGGGAAATTAGGATATCCCACATTCATCTGAATTCTAGACTCATTCTAAGATGACCTGTGGATCTATTCATCTCTGTGCATGATTTGTCAATTCGTGATCTATCATATTATTATGAGACATCTTTCCTCCAGTGTTATGCGTGTCTCGAAGATGTAGGAAGCACAGGAGAGTAGTTAATACTAGTTTAGAGTTTAGAGTCAGAATCTCGGGAGATTAGGATGGTTGATGCAATAGGAGAGGAGTATGAGCATCACGAATTGTGTGTGATGCTGGGATGAAGTATGAAACCAGATGAACAGGTTAGATCTTTTGCACATATGCGGACGGACTTTGAATTCTCATTAGAATTTGACGTGGTAGTGTTGGATGTGGTTGAGGATGTTGAGATGTAGGCATATCGAAATTTCAGAATCTGCATGGTTGAATCCACGGGCAAGGGCATCATATAATCATCATCATCATCAGTGTCGAACGATCTCTTCTATATACATACGCAGAGATGTAGACAGGTAAATGAATCTCTCTCTCTCTCACTGTATGTATGTGTGTGTAGTGTGTACCTTAGGTTGGTACTTTGGTAGTTGATCATCTCAGAACTCTCCTACTACTACTGCTACAGTATGAGCATACATTTTGGATGAGATCTATCTAAGAGCAATTATAGAAGACCAGCACCTGCTCACTAACCCTCACCATCATTCAGTCCGTCAGTATCTCGGCTAGGGTTAGTACACATCCATGTAGAGTTGTGTTACCTAAAAAGAATTTAGCCAACCCTGTTAAAGCTGGTTGTTCGGAGGATATAGAATATCGTGTGTCTGCCTCCCTCCTCTATACACTTACTAGTAGTAGTTAGTAGTGGTGAATAATATAGTGCAAAAACAGAGACTGGAAAGGAGCAAGTCTCTTTTGCCAAATATATTGATCGACTGTAGTCTCAACTCTCAAACTGTCCGTGCGGTTTTCTCGTTTCCTCCGGTCGGTTGGAAACATACAAGTGTCAAAATAGAAGGCTCACACTTCTCTCCCGTCTTACTTCTCCGAATTGTTTGATCCTATCATCATCACAATCACAAGGTAAGGCTTAATTGGTATTTATTATGTATTCCTCAATTCCTATTATATTGCATGTCAGAGGGTTGTTCGAGGGGTACTTGTATCAAAATTCATTGCATATTTTATAGAACAAATTGAGGATCTACTAAAGTATTCATTCTTATTAATGAGGTAGATTGAGTTTTGAGGTGTGTACTGTGTGTCACCCTTTTCTGGGAGTTGCATGGGAATGAGAAATGATTGGAAGACGACTACCCATTCAATTAAGGAGTGAATTCAATTTGCATTTTTCAGTTTTGGGGAGTTTTCAGGAAGGATCTTTTTGTATGTGGTTTTATGGATGGTTTTTGAAGCTGGTATTGACTACGTAGGTTTATATTTGGAAAGATTATGACATTATGAGATTAGGAGGGTGAGGAGAAGAAGCAAAAAGAATAGACTGATGAGAACATTTATAAAAAGGCTTAAAGTCAAGCGGATGTGTGGGAAACTTCAGGCAATTTCCTAGTTGAAAGGGCAAAGAAGGTGTTTGCACGACGTTTTTGATGATGAATAGTGTAGGTTTTCTTTTATGTAGGCCATACAACTCAATAAACTTGTTCTTAACTCTCGTTAAATGTAAAAAGCAATTTTATACGTGTAACGAGTGTCTGTGTGTAAGCTCAATACTTGTTGGAAAAGAAAATAGTTCAGCTCAAGAAGAATTCAAGATGGACTCTTCTTGAAACTTACTGAAATATGTCCCTCTTTTCACAGCTGATAAACAAAAACTAAGAAGCCTTTGAAAAGTGCAATTATTGTATTTTATGTGGAAATATCTTTTGATATCAATTTAGTTTTATCGAGGGTATGTCTACACTCTGTACTCAAAACAAAAAGTTCAAAAAATTCTAGCGTTCAAGGCAAATTAAGGGCAAGTACAGCTCAATTAGATTATTATGAAACGAATGGAATTGGCAAAGAAAAAGTTGAATTTTTAATATAGAGAATATGAATCTACAAAATGTTTTTGTGATGATGAAGGTACAATGTCAGGGCACATTTATGCAATACTTGCGTAAAATAATTATGAACGGTGATGGTGAGTAGTTGAGGTGCATATGAAATGTTATGGTAGGTGTATTCGTGTGTGTAGATTTTGCCAAAATTTTACACGTAGTCGCTGCAATGACGGGTGTTGTAGTACGTGCAAAAAGTTTGGTTATTCCCATGACTTAACCGCATGGTGATTGTGATTATATGGAAGATGTGAATGTAAATATCCTGTCTTACTGCCCTAATGTGTAGTGTTCATTGTAAGCATGTTAAAAATATAATCATCATGCGTGTACAAAAAGGTCTAATTGATAGTGGTTAAATAGACGTTAGAAGAAAAGGCGGATGAATTTCATGGGAGATATTTTATGGGGTTCGAGGAGGAATAGATAAATGCAGAGCTTTTTAATGATTGGTGTCAAGCAGAAAGTTATTATTGGATGCTCGAATGGCATATTGAAGGTTGAAGCATTAAACTCACTTGAATAATTTTTATTGTTATTCTTCAGAGCCTCGGCTCGTGAAATATGAATCTATAATCTCTTAGAAAGTCTACCGGAATAAAACTGTTGTGGTGTTATTTTTTGAGAGTCCAGTTATACAAATTAGCACGATGAGTTAGTACTTGAGGTTTGCACAGAGACTAACTGTCGTGCTGTTTAGTACTTCCAAGAAATCATAACGATGAGTACAGTTCTGTGCACTAAAGAATTAAGTAAAAACAATTGTAAGTAAATAAGCAATTGTTTTAGAAAAGGGGCAATTAATTAATAGAAAACTGCCATAAATTGAATGCAAACAAAGATAACGCGCTAGAAATAGCTAGAGAGTATCTGAAGATGGAACAAAACGGATATCCTTGTGAGATACACAACGATTAAATTGATAAAACACATATTGTTGTACTACACGAATATTATGTGTAACTGAAATGACTCATTGTTTGTACGCATTGATGATTATGGGAGAGTTGTTAAGTGGTCAGTTCCAAAGTACTTGACACATTTGGACTTATGAATGGAACTATTGTCGTAGCTATAATAATAAATGACGAGGGGTTTATGTTTCTAATCTCAAGTTCAATATTTATATAACCATCGCTTTCAGGCTTTAGTCAGCTGGCAAGCTTAGACCATTTCATTTTGGATGTATTTTCTTTCGCATCTTATGGTATGCAGTTTAGAATTTTATAGCAAAATTTTTGTTATTGCAAAATTTTCAATTTTATACATAATTTTGGGCTAACAAAATGGTGCACTGAATAAACTGAGCGACTCGTTTAGTTGGGATTTTGCGAAGCATGTGAAGGATCACGTCAGCATTTTTTTCGAAAACCGGAATTGCAGTCTTATATCACAATTTGCAAGTAAAAGGAAGAGATGCTATGTGCTGTAGATTTGGGATTTTTGTGTGGAAGGAACTGCAGATCTTAAGATCATAAAATCTGATTTTGGGTTCAAACGCACGATGCACTCTTGGACCGTGAGCTACAGACAATGCACATAGAACTTTGTTAGAAGTCACAAGTCGTAGGGTATCTTTGTAGGGCATGTACTATTCTTACTTCACACGCAATGTCATGTCATGTATCACATAAAGATTGCTAGTCTCAAAGTCGCAAGAAGTACAGTCTAGGTGAACAAGGCAAAGCAAGATTAAATAGATTCCGTAAAAGTGACAGAGAAATTATCAGACTCAACCTGTTGCATATTGTATAGATACTTTAGTCTCTAGAGGTTTGTACGAGAAGTTTTACACAAGGTTCTTACGAGAAAAACCAGTGGAAAATTATTTTATTTTATTTAAAACATATTTAGCAATTTCCTCACAATTTTTAGGAGCCGCTGTTCTGGTTCTGGTTTTATAACTTCATAACGTATGAGCTATTGTAGTTTTCATGATTCAACTTCTGTGTTTTCAGCTTAAGTAGTTTTACTAGGATTTCAGTAAAAGCTTCCAGTATAGTTATTATATCCTAAAGATTGAAGATGATATCTGCCTCTGTTTCCACGGTCTTAAACCTGTACGTGTTGCGAAATAGCAGTATGGATAATAATCTAAGTTCTTAGGGAATGCGTGCAAGTGTGCAAATGATCGATGTACATATATAATCCACTCAAGCTTTATCATAAACTAAAACGAATTCACTTGTGCATATGAGCTCCTTTTTATCTCATCGATCGTTCCTATTGATCATCATCCCATTGATTGAGTAATCGATAGACACTTCATTTTCTTCATTTGGTATATTTTTACAGGAGAGAATGGCTCCAGCTCCAACAACTACCAAATTACTGGCGGACGAGGTTCTGCTCACCCACGGAAGCAAAGCAAACCATGAAGACTCTCTAAAGATGACCAACGGGCATGGGCAGCACATCAATGGATCTGCAATGCTTTCGGAACGAAACTCTTCACAAATTCTCAATTCGAATGGCTTTAGCAAATCTTCCAAAAATGGCACCGTTCATGCTGAAGATGTGAAAGATGAAGATGTCGATATGGAAGGGTACTCCAAGTTGACAATCGTCTGGCGAAATGTCGCTATTTTCGTTTATCTCCACCTTGCTGCTCTTTATGGAGCTTACCTTTGGGTTTCCGGTCAAGTCATGTGGCAGACATTCCTTTGGGGTAAAAATGACTTGCAAAGAGAAAGATAGTAGCACAGATTAAGATTATCGGTTTTCTCGTAGGTTTAAAATTCTACATTATGAGCGGTTTTGGGATCACTGCGGGGACACATCGGCTGTGGGCCCACAAGAGTTACAAGGCGAGAACTCCTCTGCGATTGCTTTTGGCTTACATGCAAACAGCAGCATTCCAGGTAAAGCTGGATTTTGATTAAAGGATTGACATTTGTGCAAGACAAGGGTTTTAAAAGTTATGTATGAATTCTGTGTGCGAGTAGAACAGCATTTACGAATGGTGCAGAGACCACAGGGTCCATCACAAGTTTGTTGAGACCAACGCTGATCCTCATAATTCAAGACGAGGATTTTTCTTTGCCCACATGGGATGGCTGATGGCTAAGAAGCACCAGGCTGTGAAAGTGAAAGGAAAGTGTGTCGATATGAGTGATTTAGAAGCAGATCCGATTGTCATGTTCCAGAAGAAGTGAGTCAAGAGTTGTTTAGAAATCTGATTATGCAATTTTAATTTTCATATTTTATTGAAATCTCAATTCTTTCTTGAAGGTACTACTTGCCACTTGTTCTCGTGTGCTGCTTCATCGTCCCCACCCTCGTTCCTTGGATCTTTTGGGGAGAGTCTCTTCGAGTTTCATTTTTCTTCGCAGGATTGTTCCGATACTGTGCAACACTTCATTGCACTTGGCTCGTGAACAGCGCAGCACATCTTTGGGGATCCAAACCATATGATCAGTAAGTTTTCAAGTATTTCTGTTTGTGATTACTTGAGTTATTTTTTAAAAATGTCCACTCCGTGCATTAAAAATATATTCCTTGATTTGTGTAGGAGGATCAATCCAGCTGAGAATCGAATGGTAGCGTGGTGGGCCTTCGGAGAAGGTATTTTAGTTAGTTTATAATTATAATTAATCATATCTCTATCCAAACACATAATACTTAATAATGAAAATCTGGTTGTTCTTTTCTATGCTTCGTCTGGGTGTCTTGAAATGCAGGGTGAGTTGTAAAATAATTAACTTTTAAACTATGAATTGCCAGCAATGATTGTATATCAACCAATAAATATTGAATCGACTAATTCCAGATGGCACAATTACCACCATGTTTTCCCCTGGGACTACAAGACCGCTGAAGTCGGCGTCTATCGATGGAACTTCTCATGCGCCTTCATTGACTTCATGGCTAAAATTGGATGGGCTTACGATTTAAAGACGGTTCCCGAGTCCATCGTAAAACAACGCGTTCAACGGACAGGAGACGGAAGTCATGAACATTTCCATTCTGGTCCTTGGGGATGGGGAGACTCAGACATTCCCATTGAACACTCAGAAGTGACGGAAGTTCTTTACGGAGGAGAGAAGGAGGAATAAGCGAAGTTGCAAAGCCAGTTCATTGCCAATAAAGCATTATTCATCACTCATTCACAGTTCATCATGCCATTCATTATAAGTACTTGTAATAGTTTAATGTGCAGATTTGTTCTGAAATAATTTCATAGCTAGCTAAGACTTAGTTTCTACTATTACTATTATTTATATTGCTCGTTACAAACTGCAGCCAACTGTGAAAAACAGACAAGGTTCCTTTTAGATTTAGTTTTCCCGTTGAATATCATTAAGCCTTGTTAAATCGACTCTCACTTATTTCACAGGACTTCCCTAAGCTGTGTTTAATTAATAGATAGCGTAATTGATAACTTAGGTGAGTTCCAAGTTATTTGGTTATTCCTTATTCAATGATGTGAGAATCACAGTGTAATTAATTCCAAAAAGAACTAGAAAAAAGGATAACATTACTATGTTGTGCTGTAGCGGAACTTGAGAAAATTGAGGCAATCTGAGATGAACCGATATTTTGCAACACAAAATAAATCAAATAATACACATCGCTGAAGCAGGTGTGCAAGAAGTGAGACCATTACTACAGAAAAATCTGTTAGTGTGGTCATGTTATCTCTACAGGCGTTAGTTTAGAAGTTAAAGAAATGCTAGATCAGGAATTCTTGCGATTGCTTGCGTATTATGTATTGACCGTACACAGCAGAGTAGAGAAAATAGTCGTTTACCTCAGACAGGTAAGTGCTTAGATTTCAACTAGACAAATCATTATTAATTAGAGATTATTAAATGTGTATGTGTGTAATGCTTAGAACATATTAACAGACAGCTTGCGTAGCAAAAATAGAAAATGATTATTATGGGATTAGATTTAGTTTAAAAACGATCTAAAAGGTATTTCTCAACATCTCTACACAATTGGTACTACACACACACTTCTATAAAAGATTGGCTAGTTTATGCTCTAAAGATTTGATTAGTGAAAAAACTGTTGCAAAATTATGTACTGATATACATGTAATCGGCAATTTTTGTGTGCAAAAAACGAGCTATATATAATATATATAACAACTGTTACATATGATATATGCATACCTATACCATGTTTATGAGTTGGAAAGGGTTACGGATTACAGGATATTGGACAGAATAATTTTGGTTACTGTGGCTAAAGAAATTATTCTAGAAACCTACAGACATTGACATGATACATTATTGATTAATATTATGTTAATAAATTAACATTACTGTAACAGTAGAGTTGATGATGTTAGATAAACAGCAATTAATCAGTGACATTATTATTATTATATTACTTATAACAAAGGTGTAGCATGAGTTTATGTATTCAAGCTTAATTGTGTATTTAGTAGTTTACTGAAACCGGTTATCAAAGTTTTGTGAGTTTATGCGAGAATCGAAAGACTTTCAAAAGAAAAACTTAACGATGCAACTAAACCTTCCTTTCCTGAGATATATTTAGAGAGTAAAAGCCGAGCAAAAGTTGATTTTGCTGAGGACAAGGGGGTTGAGTAGACATTGTGTGAGAATTTAAGTACCTTTTATAATTGTGACTTAGATTGCTATCTAAGGCATACTCACAGGCTGAAAGGTTGTGCTGAATAAACCAAAAATCATTTTTCTTCTCAAAATTTTGGCTGGTCTGTATTTTCATTTCCCACATTGCCTATTCATTTATACAACACAAGTTTCATGCCATGCGTAATGAAATGATTAGATATTTATTATGGGAATTCCATCAGACGGTAGAACTTGTTAAACATTATGGAAATGTAACACGACTGTGTCTATCGCTTTTAATCATTTGCATTGCGCCTGGAAAGTTGCAGTCTGGATTATTTCTAAGATTGTTTTCGTATGCAGACTGGCAGGCTGTTACACTTCGTTTTTTCCTCTGTGGCTAAAGCGATTGAGGTGGCAAGGCTTTTAACTGGGGTGTCCGTCCACAACTCACTTTTTAATTAATGAGCTTCATAAAAATTGATGACCAATTGTCTAATGACCACACCACAGCATCCTTTTAAAAACCTGGGATTCCTTATTAAAAAATCAAAACCGAATTATGAAGCAATGATTTCCTGCTAATTGCTAAGAGTCATCGACAGTTTCACACCCAGTTTTGCCTCATTAAGTTCGTTTAGGGAGTACAGGTTTTCTTCAAAGTGTCAAAAAGGACCCTGCAGGGGTGTGACTTACTTTGGTGTCCAAAATGATGGACTTTGATGATATGCTCGTGCAGGTGGGGGAATTTGGGATTTACCAAAAAGCTCTTTTTGTGTTCCAAGCTCCTTTCTGCATGTTCGTTACTTTCATTCTGTTCGGTCAACTTTTCATGACACTTACTCCAGGAACTATTTGGTGTCAGGATCACTTCAATTGTACACACGGAAATATGACTCCAGGTCAAAGGTAGTAAAATATGTGCAACGAATGTAATCCTGCCAAGAGTGCGGTTGTATTTTAATGTGTTGTTGTAAATGGTCACTTTTTGTGAACAGGCAGAACTTGACGTTTGCGTATTCGATGGGAACATTTAATCCGTGCTTTATCCGCAAGTACGATATTCATCATCCGGATACACGAGAGAGTATCAGTTTATGGGATACAGCAGTTGTGAAAGCGATAGTTAACTGGATTAACGGGTAAGTTTGTAATTTACTTGTTATTATAATTGCATAGCTTCCATTTACATGCAGGAGACAGGAGCAGAAGCTGATTAATTTCTGTCCCAACTTTCAGGGAACCACAAGGAAGAAATTTCACTGAGAGTCTTGAGAGGGATAGTCCACCAACTCGCGAAGAAGTAACTTGTGCTCAATCACTGGTTGGCGCAAGTACTGGCAGAATACCAGCACGATGCGAAGATGTACGATCCAGTTCTGGACTTAGTCGACAGAAAAGACAGTACGGAGGATATGGAGGAGGACAAGGCCAAGGAGGATATGGAGGAGGACAAGGCCAAGGAGGATATGGAGGAGGGTATCGAGGAGGATACACAGAAGGATACGGAGGACAGCAAGGAGGAAACTCTCCTCAACCTCCTACAACTTGGACTGGACCTCGACCTTCCTCTGAAACAGACTCCCAGAGTCCAACGGGATGGCCGAGCCCCTCAGGAGGGATTCCTGGGAGTAGAAATACTGGAAGTGGTCAAGCGACATTTGACAATCGTAGGAAGCCAGGCAATGAGGGACAATCAAGTGGGGCTGAAGGAAACCGTGGAAGTTCTCAAAGTGGAAGCATTCCTACGTCGACCGGAGATTCTAGTGGGTCTGCTTCAGCAAGCAGCAGCAGGGGACAACAAGCTCAGATGACTTGTTTTCGGAATGTAAGCGTGGCTCTGAGGAACACTTCATTCATTTTCATGTTAGAACGGAACGAAACTTCACCGAATGTGAGTAGACACTTCCTTGCTGTGGAGCAGTGCAAGAATGTCACTTGGGATCGTTGGAACCCGAATACGGATGTTCCTTACCCAACTATTGTCACAGATGTACGCATAAATTTTATCAGTTTTTGGAGTATTTTTGGATCATTTGATTCATTAGCCTGGGAATTCTTATTAGGGAATGTGGTGGTGTAATGCAGAAGCTTATAACACAATTTCCACAGCAGTCTTCTTTGTAGGAGCAATCGTTGGTGGATTTCTTATTGGATGGATTGCCGATAGGTAAGGATGATTAGTTTTTTGCTGACAATGTTTAGCTGACTTATAATGTTATGTTTTAATGTAATTAAAATATGTAATGCAATAGTTATGGTCGAGTTCCTGCGCTGGTGGTGGCGAATCTGTTGGGAGCGATTGGAGGAGCTTTAAGTGTTTCTACAACCAACTTTTACCTCTTCACTTTCTTTCGATTCATCACTGGAATGGCTTTTGACAATTGCTTTACAATGATGTACATCTTGGGTATGTTCTGAAAATTGTCTCAGGTTCCAATGAGCACGATTGCTAACAAATAATTGTGTTTATTTTTCAGTTCTCGAATTCTGTGGGGTACATTAATATTTACTAACTTCAACTACAGTCTATATTATATTGTGATTTTTTTTTGTAATTAATGCATAATTCATGTTTTCAGCCTACTTACCGGACACTAGTAGCCAATTTGAGGTATTTTAAAGCGCTGGAGTTCAGTAATTAGTAATCATTCAACTTAACCAATTGCTTGTGATTGCAGTATTGCTGTGTTTTATACTTTGGGAACAATTCTTCTACCTTTGCTGGCTCGATGGATAGGAAACTGGCAAATTTACGGACTTGCCATATCACTCCCAATGCTTCTGGGACTATTTGCTCTTTTTCTAGTTCCGGAAAGTGCCCGATGGCTTTTATCCAAAGGAAGGACTGCAGAGGCTACAAATATCCTTCGAAGTTTTGCGAAAGTTAATAGAAAAGAAGTTCCTGAGACTGTTTTCGCTACTTTTGAGGTAAGCAGGAAATATATTAGACTTTAGTTTCCTGTCAATTATAATGTTCAATACGCTTTTTTCAATTTATTCCTGACGGTGCATTTACACAGCAAGATGCTCAACAGCTTTTTGACTCTATGAAAGATTCGGAGGAAGAAGAAGTGTCGTTTTTGACTGCGTTGAAGACACCTCGATTGAGAAAGACATTTATTCTTCTCACATTAATTTGGTATATATTTTTTAAGCATGATAATTTTTATTTGCGCGTTCCTGCTGGATAAAATGAGCGTTTGTACTTGGATATGCAGGTCCTTTATTGCTTTGGTTTATGATGGCCATTCGAGAAATATCCTTAATCTGGCAAACGCCGATTGGGATGTGTTTACTATGTTCATGATTGCTTCTATGACGGAATTCCCAGCGGATGTTATGCTGATTTTTACCCTCGACCGATTTGGAAGGAGATGGTTGTCTTTCGGAGCTTTGACTTTGTCTGGAGCTGCTAGCATTATTGCTGCTGCTGTTCCAGAAAATGGTGCGTATTAATTTTTTTGAAACTTAGGTCTGCTGACAGCGTTAAAGGTCAATGTTATTAACTGAATTCTTTTGTTAACTTTATATAGTGAGTTTCACGGTTACGCTTGTGTTAGCAATGGTTGCCCGTTTCTTCGTCAATGTAGCGTTCAATATTGGCCTTCAATATGCTGCGGAACTACTTCCCACAATAATACGAGCTCAGGGAGTCAATGCAATTCACATTATGGGATATGTTGCCTCAATAGTGTCTCCATTTATTGCAATGATTGTAAGAACATTCATAAGCTGCCGTTACAGTGCCTAGCAGTAAAGAAGAAGAATCTTTAACTGGTGTTTCCTTGTTGAATTATTCAGGGTCGTACTAATCGAGCCTTGAGTTTGATTCTGCTGGGAGCATTCGCAATCGCAGGAGGTTTCCTGTCATTGTTTCTGTCTGAAACTTTAGGAGAAGATCTTCCCAATACGTTAGAGGAAGCTGAGAATTTTGGGAAAAACCAGAGTTTCTGGAACTGCCCCATATGTGCTCCGTAAGTTCCTTTGAAACTAAACGTAACTTCATAAGTAACACAGATCCTGTATGGGAATGTTTATGGGGTTTCCAGACCTCGTGAGGATTATGAAAGACCTGAAGAAACAGTATCAGAAGAAGACGTGGTTGTGAGAAGAAATAAATGGAGGTCCTCCAACACAGGAGCGATTTACAGATCAAGTATGATATCCCACTCAAGGTCATCCAGAGGATCATCAGGACGTCCTGGACCAGAAATAGCTCTCAATCCTATCCCCTCAGCTGCGACTGAGACTACACGATTGAGGAGAACCATTAATTAATACAATCTTAGTCGCTGAACACTGAATCGCTTTTATAATCCATTGGCATATTGTTGTTTGAATCAACAGAAAATAAATTAATGTCTGTAGGCGGAAAATATTAGGTATCCACCATCAGTAACAAAATAAAATACTCGCGCTGCAAAAGTAGATTTAAAAACATTTTGTTCATATTCAATTAGCGTATTCGATATTACCAAAATATCTAATTATTGGTGATTTGGAACAGCCTCTCTCTATTTCAAACTACTGGAATATTTAGCACATAATCATTCCAGAAGTAAAGAATGGTTGGGTCAGTGAACACTCAATTACAATCCTGCATGGACAAAGATAAATAAATTTCGGTTGCATAAAAAATTTCCTCCACAATTTAATCCTTTCGTTGCGGTTTTCACAGGAATTCTAATGACTAGAAAATGCATTCGATCATTTTGATCCTTAGTACTCATAAAATTAATATTGTTCGTTTATCATTGGTTGTAGAAACTGGATTATATTAACCAGTAAAAGCTATAGGAAACGACACTTGACATAAAATATACTATCTCAAATCTCTTAGATTGCAAAATGCATTGACATAATCGACAAGTATCTTAAGTGATCTACAAAAGTAATCTACAATGTAATTTAAAAATTTTTATACAGCACTACATAATGTAAAATGATGTAGATTCACACTAAAATATGTTTCACAGCTTAATGAACTGACAATGAGTACTTAACCTTAAGTTATCCACAGAAGTGCTTCATCAACTATAATTAATTAAACAAGATTCTTGACTATGTATAAAGTTTAATATAAAAACGTAAAAATCGGGTTAAAATGTTGGGAGGAAGTCGAAAAGTTTTTCTTGCGAAAGAAATATTCAGTCACATTAGTCGCGATGTCGCGAAGTGCATTTGATGTTTGGCATTCTGGAAGTTGAGCAACCGGGGAGTGCATTAAAACTTAGTGGTTTTAAGATGATTTGGTTAACGTCATCTTTTTTTAAGTAGATAATTGTTAGAGTCATAAATTAGGGGAGGTGAAGCACTGGGGAAGCCTCCTCCAAGTTGAGTTGGAGGAGTGGGCGTGTTTACCCCTGCATTTGGAGAAATAAAGCCTAGCGTCCTTAGGACGTGAGTTGCACGTGCTATAAGGGGCTCTTTGTAACGCCAGATTGTCGTGTCTACGACAGAATTAGTTCGGTAATCTTTGTCGCAGTTTTTTAAGGCGCGGACACAAGTAGCGCGGTAATGCTGGAGGTGCGCGAGTTCAGTGGGAACTGGGTAAGACGTGCAGGATCCGTTGAGACACGCCAAAGGAAAATGGTTGTGCAGAGTGATCACTCGTTCCGGATTATGGAAACATTTGACGTATTGACCAGGTTTCGTGTAATTGGCGGAACGGTAGACGTGCTACAGGGGAACAAGTCCATTTAGTGAATTTTCACTACTAAATTTTTTTAAGAAATAAAATGAATTCTTGGTGTTACAACAAAATTTACCTGTAACATGTGTAAATATTTGGGAACTTGTGGAAACCACTCATGGCCGTGCATCATGTCATCCATAAAATAAACATTCCTGAAGTTGTACGACGCACGGGAGTCGTTTCTGGAGAGGCGTGACCGTCTGTCGACCTCATTCATAAGTTCGCGCCACCCCGCGGCATTCGCGGGCATGATGACCTCGTCGATATCCAGGAGAGCGATGTATTCATACTGGTAGAGATTTCTGTAAAGGCAGTCGTTGTATGGAATGACTTCATTTTGTCTTTTGTGGTTGACCTTCTTCCCCAAGAAGATGTGACGCAGTCGAGGATCATTCGGTTGACCTCCGGGGAGAGTGAGGGGAGTCACGTCCACTTGACCTGTGGACGTGTAGTACTGAAGGACCTTTGAGATATTCGGGTGGACAGCCAACTCGTAGAAGAAGACTTTGTGGGCTCCCAAGAGGCTGAGGAGTTCAATCCATTCCACGAGACGCACAGATAAGTCTTCGTGGAGAAAGTCGAGACCTTTGACGCAAACTGCGAATCCTTCCTTCACTTTTGGACGCTCGAATTGAACGCGCACGTTGTTGTTTGCTGCATGGCAAGGTTTCTCAACGACACTCACTGACGTCGGCACCTACAGACATGTAAATAAATAGGTTCACAACTTTCCCCTATGAAGCGCCTTGATTAGACTGTGCGTGTGGTGTGTTTTGATTCTGACCTTGCCGTGATGAGACTTGGGAACCTGACACGCTAGAAGGTAAGGCTGGAAGACGCCTTGTCTGTAGTTGCCCCACTTGGAGAACCAGATGTACTTGTACTCGAGTACGCGAGAGAAGGCTGGGTCGCGTTCACCTGCGAACCACAGTTGACAGTAGGTGGACAGCTTCGGTTCTATTCGGTCCATCATCCCCAGAATCCGTACTGAGGGTCCTAAACGGTTTCTTGCGCGGATGTCGTAGTAAGCACCGTACAAATGGAGAGTTCCGTTCGAAGTCCGAAGAGTCTGCAAATGAAATGGAATGTTTATGGCTGAATTGAATGTGGGACTTGCTCGTGAGCTTGTGTCTTTTGGCTTGTGACTCACCTGCCAGTAGGAATTTGAGAATTCCAGGTCGTAAATAGTTGGGAATCGGGCACAGGTCGAGTTTTTGTAGAACTTCGGGCCGTCCTTCATTCCTCCGAGGATGTAGGGAGGATGTGGAATCGACCTGATGGTCCCTGCGGCTTCCAAGATTAGTTCTTCGATTGTTCGAGTTCCTTTGTCGACGAGGGGCTCAGACTCATCTCCCCAGAGGGACCTAAAGGTGGTCGACGTTTTGATGGTCGACGGATTGGAAGAAGACAGCGGTGGAAGGGGAGGGAATGAAGGGTCTTCTGAGGGGACGTTACTGTTGCTGCTTACACTGCTGCTTAGTGAGCCTTCTCCAGGGGATGAGGGAAGTGCCAAAGTGAAGTTGGGCTGGAAGAGGAGGAGTGGCTGAGGAAAAGGAGAGGAATCTTTGGAAGACGATGACGAGGAGATGAACTGAAATAACGCGTACATCACTGTGACACAGAGACACAAAAAGATGACTCGTCGTAAGGGGCGACCTGCGAATTGACCGGCCCATGTCGACGGCGGACCTCCCATCTCCCTGGAAGAAACAATGGAGATGTTTTACATGTCATGACTTCATCACAAGCTGGCAGAGGAATTCCTTAGGTAATTTTAAGTACTACGTGATGAATGCAAACTCGTATTTGAGTCAAACTCAGGTGGTCATTAAGTCATTAAGCCTTTTTTGCACGAGATTTATCACATGAAAAACAATAATTGTCTTTGTTCCGTGGCTTAGATCGTCTTGAAAAACATGTTGAAATGTTATTCGTTCCTTACAAATATGTAAAAATATTATTCGGGATGGCGTCACTTGCAGTCAGTTTATGGCTTAATCTTTTGGTAAAGTTAAAGATGACAATGCAAGGTTGGCATTTGTGAATATATATTCGTACTTCTCGTGTGTACAGAAGCTTATGGATAATATCTTTTACTATATTTATTTTATACATGTTGCTTTGTACTTTGTACTCCTAAAAGGTTAAAAATGTATGTAGGTGTGTAGGTTAAAAATTGAAGAAGAGATGAACCTCATCTTGGTAGATATGATATGTGGCCTTGATTGACGAGGAATTCTTGTGTGCAATTACACATTTGGTTGTCCAAAGAGAAGGAATCAATTGGCTTGTAATTGCGAAATTATCTTTTGTACAGAGTTACTTCGAGTGTGTTTGAGCAAATGTCATGTCATTGTCAATAGACATCATCTGTCATGTCATGATATCATCTTTTCTAAGGGTTTTGCAAACTGAATGTCCAAATTCCAAATTGCTTTCTGTGTGAGGTAAAAATTAAGTTTCCGCGTGTAATGGAGTTTGCAATGTGTCTCCAATAATGATGAATTTGTAAGGACTTGTTGAATTTGATGAGCTTTGCACTGAAGTTTGTCATTTTTAATTACTTGCAGATTTCTTTAGAATTTTTTAGCTATTTGCTCGTTGTTTTAAGTTACGAAAGACTTCAGAAAAAAACAGGAGAAGAAATGGTTTGGTTTAAGTGTCAAAATATTAATGCAGATGACTTTGTAGGATATCCTAATGGAAAGCTTTTATTTGGCTTCTATCGTTTGAAGAAGTATATTTTCTATATTAGGGAGTTTGAAAACATTGGAGAGGTTCATATATAGTCATAAGTAGTAGTAGGAGAGTTGCAGCAAATATTTTTGTGCAAAGAGATGAGTAATTAATTAGCATAAATTGTTGCGTCACTAGGTAAAGTTAAAAGAGCTTTTGTGCAGTTGAGTTTGGGATTAAGTGTGACTCTTGTTGCTTGTAGACTTGTTGACTTGTAGACTGTCTGGTGATAACTTCCACTTCTTGTAATTATCTTCACGACACACGTGACCACACAACTTAGGAGGAGGATTTCTAAATACTTCTCACTTGGTTGTGTAATACGGACAACGGAGAGAAAGAGATGTTTTTGCATGTGGGGGGTACAGTTCTCTGTGGAACTATCTTGAGATATTAAACTAAAAATAAAGGTTTAACAAGAAGAATAAGTTACGTAATAGGCACGTCATAAGAAGGAGAGCTATGTCTACTAGTTTAAAATAGAAGAAGGAAGGAATAATAATGATACAATAATCATTAAATTAATTAATTTAACGGGTAATGAATGCTCACTTAATTCAGCTCTTTTATTGGGATTTTAATTTTATGATTAATGAATTTGTATGGGTTTTATATCGCGTTAGATAAAAAGGTGTTGATGTGGATTAATTATTGTGCAATGGGCGTTGTGAAAAATTTTAGTACCTAGTTAATATTTAAGTAGTGTAAGTAGAAAGTATTTTCATTTGGGATTTGTGACGATTATAGAAATGCAAAGTTTATTTTAGTTAGTTGTAAATTGAGAAATTTAGTTTTGGTAGATTGAATGAATGCTAATGAGAATTTTAATTGATTATTCGTTAATTATCGATTAAGAAATCTACGTTTGTGTGTGGAATATTTAGGCAAACGCGTTAACACAATTAATCGTGTAGTAATTGGGAAAAATACTACAAGGCTGCCTACAAAATTGCAATACATGCAGAAAAGGTCTTACAAGTATCTTATGTTTTATGTAAAGGACGCAGAAAGCTGTGGAGATGTGTAGTGTGTAGACTCAATTTGTTGTTCGTTTGACCTCACAGGCGACACGACAAAGGTCACGAGAACTTAACGCGATGTAAAGTATTAATGTATCACCCAAAGCTTCTGCGTTGTGCTGCACGCAAACACGCGAGACGGGAAATGTCAATAACTTCTTAAGGAACTCAACGCTAAATAAATAAAATAATGCACAAAATGTGTGAATTATGTGATGCTCAGGTGTGTCGATGTCATGCTACGTTTGTCCAGCCACACCTTCCGTGTCGACTGTCAGTCCATGCTGATGAGTAACATGCTAAACGGATTATTTCCAAGTACATTAAGAACAATGCGAACACTACCGCACGCTCAGGTGAAACGAACATAAAAGTGAGTCTGTTTTAACATGCGAAAGAAACCGGACGATGAAAATCTTATTAGTATTCCTTAAAATAGATTTTGCAATGCCAATTTCAACAATTTTTCACGTTTTTTGGTATTGAATTTGGATGCCACTGTCACGACAATGCTTTGGTATTGTTGCATTGTACTTGTCACATTGCATTCTGATGCGGTGGGTGGTTTTCTACTTTTGTGTTATGTAAGAAGTGTGAGCATAACAAATCAATTTCTTTTTAATCGTGAACTTGAGGGATTAAATGAAGAGGTGCGCTAAAATTTATTTGCTTGAGAAGATGGTCGATTGAGAGACGATGGGAATTTTAAGCTGTTGAACATAAATTGCGAGGTATAAGTTGTTGTTGACCTAAAATTGAATTCTTCAAAAGAGAGATGAAAAATATAATAACAATGAAAAAGATATTGACAGAAGTATTGTTGAGTAACGATTTATTAAATAAAGAAAAGAAGCAGAGGTAAGTTGACTCATTCATCTTTCATTGTTGGTGTCCAAGATAAACCGCACAGGAGTAGTTTAATGTTAACGCGTAGGAGGAGATGAATGTGTGATTTGGTAGCTTTGTAAGCTGGTAATTGTTAAGTCCCTGTGTTATTGTTGAGAATGGAGTAACACTTAAGACTTAAACTAAAAGGAGGGTATTCAATATTGAGATTGTTTTATTGTTAGAAGATAATACTTTAGAACTTGTAAAGTGTCTGTCTGATTCGGGTGAATGAATGAGTATTTTAATGCAAAGTGATTGAGATATTGAGATGACCCGTCGGTAAGGAATGTTTTTGTGTCTTTGACACTGTGTGCTGTGTACCGGCTCCTTCGATAATTTGAGATTCGAAAGATGAGGTCACATAAGAAGAAGGAGGACCCCAAAGGAGCTCTTAAAATAGAAATGGATTGAACACTGATGAACTGTGATGACTCAATTGGCGTGTGGATTCGTTTCTAGTTCAATTTGTAAAGATTCGGAGTGTATTGAGTAACAATTGACCTACAGACGCGGCGGAGAGAAGGAGAGTGGATAGAGAATAAGAACATTATTAAAGGTCGAGGAACAAAAGGGACGATTACAGTGGGAGGGATGATTAGATCTGAAGAGGGAGAGATTAACAGACAGACGACTTAATTCTCCTATAATGTCCTACCCCACCCCACCCTTGAACTCTTTGCTTTGTGGATTTCTTTAATCTTAATTAGTCTGTGATTAGTTACGATTATAAATCATTATTATGGCTTAATTATCATAGAGAGATGTAGTAGTATTATTTTGTTTGAGGCTAATTGGATTTGCATTGTATAAATAATTCTTGGGGATTGAATTACAAAGGGTTTATCGCAAGGATTTTTTTGTGCGATGGATAAAGTACAAGACAATTTCTAATGTGCTTGAGATAATGTGATTAATTAATGTGTGTGTGTACTTGTCCTCGGGACAATACATTTTTGATCGAGCGAATGACGAATATGCAAAAAGCCGTGATTGAATTAATCTTTTGCAAATTGTAATCAAGTAAATGTCAGATTTTGTGTGAAATGCTGACTAAGAGTTATTCTACGAGCTTGGGAACAGGAACCAGGAATTAAATTGAGTGGTTCTGCATGCAAGTGTGAACCCTTACTAAAAGTAAACTGTTGCAAAAATCAACAGCTCAAAGGCTCAAACTAAGAGGTGGTTTTTACGTGGTGTCATTGAAATTATCCCTTGTGAATATGAAGTGGAGGAAGTCAGTGTCATATCCATAATTGAGTATTGTTGTCTTTTTAACATATAGTAGGAAGTTGGCGAGAGATTGATTTTGTACGAATTTGCATAAGACGGGGCTATGTACATAAGTACTGAACAGTCGGAGAGATAATTAGGAACCACCAAATATTTACATTTCATGCTAGCGTGTTCAATAGTGTTCATTTGACTTTGCAATAATGAGTGTGCGCTTCAAATCAAAATGAAAGAAGGATTGCAATACTCTGCTAGAAGGTTTTAATCAGGTTGCAAAAATGTAAGTTTAGTGCGAAGATATTTTCTGCTTAAGATGCACTTGACCTTCAAACAAGACGATAATCATTACTTCTTGTAATTGTAATCAGTCGCAGATAAATGGATAATTCAAGATTGTAATATATTCGTTTGTGTGTTGCAATGACGCAGTGGCACATGGAATTCAAGCAGACACGCAATTGCAATCGGCATGAGATTATCGTAACGCGTGAAATGAGATAAATAATGAATGAAATAGAATTATCCGAAATGGCAGCAAAAGCTAGAGATGATTTGGATTTATCCTATTCGAGATGGTTGCTGTTCTCTTGAGATAGCCTGTCATTTAGTTGAGAGAGGTATTGCTTAAGAAGGGAAGATTAAAGGACAAGAGAGAAAAATGGTAATACCTATAATTGAATGGATAATAATTTAAAGACTTTAATGGAAGAAAAACAATCGTGAAAAATTAGGGCAATGGAGAATTAAACGGGGGTAAGCTATGAAAATGAAGAGCCTCTTATTCGATAAACTGCTAAGATGAGTAGAAAGTTGCAGGAAGTGAGATTAAGTACCAAACGCATCTTTGCTAATTCACGAGCCACATGTAGTTGGAGTGAAGTTGTGACCGGTCCGTCATTAAGTTCTATTGTTTTAGTGAATGTAATTTTATTATTAGGTCTTAGATTAATGTGATAAATTCAATGAGCGATGGATAGGCTGATAAAAAGTTTTATTTGAATTTAAAAGAATAATTGGATGATTAATGAGCAGCCGGATTTGAATTAGAGTTTGACTTGTAGCAAGTGGGTTTGTATTTTGTTTTGAATGTGCAAAACAATCTAGGGGGTTGGTCGAGTGTTCAAGTAGAATAGAAGAATGAATGGCAAACACAAGGGGATTTACATTCTTAAATGATCTTCCTCGTGGTTGAAATTTTATTAATGAAACTGTTCTCTGTAGAATTGTGGTGAAATGAACATAAATGCATGAGGATTTTTGTCCTAAAATCCACAGTTTACTTGTGTATCAAATTAATTTTTATGCACCGACAAATCGTTGTGAATTAAATGATACCGGTTGTGAGGCTGTGACCGTTTTTGTAGATGGTTTCGGGGTGCTTGTTTACATGAGTAATTATTTAGGCAGTGGTAAACACAGATTTTCACACATTGTGAGTGATTAATGGGGAGTAGACAAAAGCACCCTGATAAAGAACTGTTATGCAGACACTCCACCCTGTAATGTCGTGTTATGCAATCGTCCGTTTAACTTCTGATCTTTGCTCTCCTGCGTAGTCCAATTTTAAGGACCTTCGTCATAGTTGCACTTGTAGTCTGAACTTTGCAATCTCAGAAATATTACTATTTGAATCTGAAGGTTCTATTTGTACAATGTGTGGGGAGATGTATTATACGATTATAATATTCTATGCTATTGCATTGCCATAAAACGCATTCCAAGAAGCCTTATTGTATGTGTCTCGAATTCCTGGCAAGAGTGATATACAGGGTGATTCACGAAGATGGGCCACAATTTCAACCCTCATAACTTTTGACCCTGCAGTTGTACTGAAGAAATAATACTTTTATGTGAAAGCCAACAAAATTTCCTATCAGTAAGTGTGAAAAAAATTTCGAAATTCGTAACCTGAACCGACCTATAGGCGTCAATTTGGAAAATGTACCCTAGGCAATGAAAGCATCTCCCCTGATTTTAAACAGCGAATTTCGACAATGAAATTTTTTTCTCAAGAAGCATAATTGCTTTCCTTGCCTAAACTAATTCGCATTTTAGACAATTATTTGCAATAATTGGATATTTTGGACGCTAAGTTATTTCGTAGATTTTTCTTCAAAAGCCAAAGGATATCCAAATCCTTTAGAATCATAGGTAAAATCAGACTGATTCAGTGCTTTTGTTGATTTTGTGTAACGCCAGTTTGAATTTTGTCTTGGAATTCATTTCTTATTCCAGAAACTTGGGTTTTGGAGAGCCGAGGTTTTTTCATTGCCTATGGTACATTTTCCAAATTGACGCCTATAGGTCGGTTCAGGTTACGAATTTCGAAATTTTTTTTACACTTACTGATAGGAAATTGTGTTGGCTTTTACATAAAAGTATTATTTCTTCAGTACGACTGCAGGGTCAAAAGTTATGAGGGTTGAAAGTGTGGCCCATCTTCGTGAATCACCCTGTATAGTAAAAATAGTAATGGATCAAATTTAAGGAGTGACTAGAATAAGGCAGCCGACACTATTCACTCGTGCCGTTTTAGTGAAAGGTGTTACACATTCATAAATGGTATTTTATGCACAACAAGAAGAAATGATGGGATTATTATTGACTTTCAAAATGGTCTAGCTGTGCAGACTAAAAGAATGCTACTATCAACTATTGTTGGGGCATAGAAAGTAGGAATTTCGTCTAATTGACTCAATCAATTACGCAGGTAGAAACAGTATACCTAGTATAGACTCTCGTAAATATTTAGGTAGATGAGAAATAATATAGAGTACATTTTTAGACTTGAATAAATACAAAATATAGATAATCCAAAAATGTATTTAATTGTTATGATTGGGTCGGGTGTTCGGCTGTTAGATTAGAAGGCAGAGAGGTTTATTATTTAAATGCAGGTTAGTATGAGTATACAATCACTGTAATATTTGTAATACCTAAAATGCAGGTTGTGGAAAGTTTCATTTACATCGACGACACAGAAATCCAATTTCAGTCGAATTGTACGACAGAAAAATTGTGTTACCTTTTTCTTAAAAACTGCAAGTTAGGAAACTAACTCATGAAACTCATCTTGAAGTTTGAGTGTGATCGGACTATTTGGCAAATTTTGCTGAGTACTCATTAACATAATACTTTCTTCGTGTAAATACAAATAATTTTGATTTCAGTTAAACAGTGCATAAATATTCATAGCACGTGAGTTACTTTTTAAACTCAGATTTAAAGTAATTTAATTTTAAAGTACTGGTCGGCAGATTTCTTACAAGTCAGATTTTATTGGTAAGTATTTTTATATTTTAGCTTGAAGACAAATTCAGCTGCGACTGTATGTGCTTGTAAGTGAATTTGTTCAGATTTCAAACTGGTTAAAGCAATTGGCATATAAAAACTCGCTGCTCAGCTCGATTAAACCCTCAAACTTTTCTTAGACTTGATTAAAGTAGCAGTTAGTTTAGTTGAGCTTGATTTAATAAACCTAAAACTAGTGTTCTTGAAACACTCCTCATTCAAAATTCATAAATGTTTCTTGCTTGATAGCTTATAATCCGTTAGGATCCTTCTATATCCACGCGTGTTCAATTATTTAAAAAAATTGGTTGGAATGTCTTGAACTGTGAATTAAGTTAGCTGTTAGAAATTAATTAATAGGAGGTATGGCTGTGATGATAGCAAAGTAGCAGTGAACTATTAGTTAAGATAAAGCACAGATCTGCTCTACGTCTACGTACTAAATTCATACGGAAATCACTGCATGATGCATGCCTTGGTACGTATGAATTTGACCACAGAAGTGTTTTGTAGGTATGTGTGAAGCTTAAATTAGCTATGAGCACTTCTGTACCTCGCAGGGCTTCAAGGTGGATGGGCCGATTTTCCAACCTCGATTAAAGCATCTCAGTGATTTAATGAATAAGTTAAGACAGTTGAACGTGAACTAAGCGAAAAGGAGATTCTATGCCAAAATAGATTCCCTGCATGTGTATAAACTAATGTTGTTATAATAGCTGTTTGGGTTCTTCAATTTATTTATAAATTTCTTGTACTGAAATTGCATTGTAACTATTTTGTATCCAAGATTATTTTTTTGCTCATTGCATTTCAGTTCTTTCTTAATCATACATCTTGTGGTACACTTTACACTATAATAACGAGCTTAGTGTTAGATGCATACTAATTTATCTCTCCTCAGCTACCTTGATTTAAAAGGAAATGTATTACTTCGTTCAATAAAGTACTATTCTTGAATTATGTACTCGTGTGTAAGTTGTTTTCTACTGCTGGTATTTTCCTTTAAAACTACCAGTGAGAATAACCTTGATTTACTTGCAATAAAACATCATAGGCAAGCATTTCAATCCATTTGGAAAGAAATGCCACCAATAAATCTCTTTTGCTTGTGTTTTTCGGATTTATGATATATGAGTGCAACCAGCAGGCAGGGAAATCCCTTCATTCCTGCAATAAATTAGTTTCTAATAGTAAAACAAAAATGTTTAAAAAAACTAAATCAACAAGTAAAGTTTTTTACCATGCACACGTCACCTTACTAGCTTATTGTTTAAGCGTGGCAAATTGTCAGATGATGTGCAATTGTTTAAGAAATCTAGCGTAGCAAAATGACAATAAACTTCGTCTTTGGGAAACCAGAAATAAATATATTGTTATTAAGATGAAAATTGTGCTGAAATTGCAATGACACTTAACGAGGGTAATCAGGAATTAATCAACTGAGACTAACTACACATTGCATTTACGTAAATGTCCTGTTTGTGAATAAATTGCGAATTAACACGATAACAAGACCGTGTAGACGAGCAGAGGAAGTCTGCTTCGTCTCGTGATTGCCTCTTCTTTGTAAAGCGAAGAAACAATTAAGGACAAAATCCAGTGACTTTACTTTTTACGTTTTACTTAGATGTGTAATTCTTTACCTATTTGAGGAAATGATTAACCTAAAGCTTCGGCTAAACGCTTTCGGCATGCCAATAAAATGTTGCATAAATCGCATTGCTTTTCAATTCAACACTTGTCTACTGAATGCCCTTAGCCTTCCATTAATTGTCTTTGCATCACACTTCACTTGTACTATAGAACTGACTGATCTTGACCTTCAAGAGAAGAAGAGACGTTAATTATTTATGAAGAAAAGGCAAAGTCTCTGTGAGACGGACAATTGACTATTTTACATCAGATAATTATTTATTGTGCTCGAAAAAGACCTGCCTCATGGAATTTAAGCAGTCACGAAATTATCAGGGAATAAACAGTGCAAAGGACTCTCCGGGAATTGATAAATTATGAATTCAAAGTATGTGACGGGTAAAAATTGAAAGAAGGACTTAGTAATACGATAGAGTTTCAAGGCAGATAAATTAATTGGCTTTAACAACCTGACATTAGATGATCAAAGGGAAAATATCTGAGAAATTCAGATGGTCAATACGTTAGAGTTCTATGGAGAAAAAATAAACGTGAAAGTTTGGACACAACCAAATGAAAGAAAATACTGTTTATGTCATCGTTTGATGTGCGATACGGATGAAGAGCATGAGGATAAGAAAAGTTGAAGGAATAAGTAAGATTAAGCACAAAACGCATCTTGTGTAATCCATGAGATATTTAAAAATACGCAGTTTAGAACACTAAATATTATAATACTGTTTTAGCTTTATTCCTACGTGTGAAGACTGGAGACTCATAAGAAACTGTGGTTAAGGGCTGTTGGGTTAATGCTCAAGACTATTCAGATTTTGCAGCGAAAGAACCAAACTTGTATGATTGTTCAAGTACCATTCGTAAATGGCCTTGCAATCGGATAACTGTTCCTTTGAAAGGAGTAAATGAACAGTATTATGATTAGGCCAATATTTTTCAACATTAAAGTTTAAGGTATGCGCTTCTACTATTGCCTACCTTGATGCTTCGATGTTACCTATTCTCCAATATATTTAACATACTATTAATTACAAAATTTATTGTAGGCTTAGAAAGCATCGCGAGTCTACAATTTCGATTTATTCTGCCGTAATTTAGTGTGCTGTGAAATTAAAATCTTAGTTCAATCTGTTTGAACTTTGAACTAGTTGAAGTTACTTTAATGTCATGCAGCAGCTGATGAACTATATTGTGCAAAGTTGTTACAGAATGGACAGAAGCACCCAAATAGTTGTGAATGAAAGACTCCACCCTTTTGACTGCCAATGTTCTCTTATGCAATTCTCGTATTGTGTTTGCTCTCCTTTGACTCATTTTTCACCCCTCCAAAGGCCATGGCTGTGATTATATTTGCCACACGACCTCGCTGTCCGCAGTTCTCCGTAGACTTTGATCTTTAATGTTATAGTTTACAATGCACAAATATGTTATCAATATACAAAAGGCTGTTTATTATTCTCAGCAATAACCTTATGGAAAATTAATATGCAAATAATTTTTAACAGATCCTTCATATACTCTAATTTATTGTTTCGCAGGGCACCATGAGATAATGTAGTTTGTGGCTTAAAGTTATAAGTTATGATGTAAATGATGCAAAATGATAATAGCACTAATTATCAGTGACTGAAATCAAAGTGTTCTGAATAGAATAGTTCACCGAGAGATCTCTTTAGAAAGGGAGGAGGAGGGTGATAACAGTGTGGTGGTGTAAATTTTCCCCACAACAATGGGAACGAATAAAAGAGTGTTATTATTAACTTTCCAAGTGTTTAAATGTACGTGTATATGCAATATGGAACCCTCCATACTCACTCATTTCAAAGAAAGATTGTCATTTCTTTTTTATGCACCCTCTCCTCATCTAGATTGTCGTATGAATGCAAAATGCAATCAATTTGATCCTCAAGACTCAACTTTGTCAGTATGTGAATGTCATTCTTCATTGTGTTGCGACTCTCACATTCTCTTTCGCTCTTTAATAAATTGTATCAAAAATGCATAGATCTGAATATTATACTTGGAAAGGTAGTGGAGTTCCACCGAGTAAGTGTAAAAAGGAACATATTTTGAGCCTCAATTCATTGGAAAGGAAGTTTTAATGAAAGTGTTGCGTGTGTTATTTTATAACGTAGAACGATAATTTTTAAATAGAAAATGGAAGGATATGATTAACGTGGATTGGAATTTGGAAGAGGGTTAAGTGAATGATTATTGGAGTGATTGGATGGAGGGGTGCATTGATCTCGTTGTACAGACGTGTGGACAATGAAATGTTCTTTGGAGAAGACGGGTCTGCAGAAGGAAACAGAAGATGAATAGACGGGAGGTTTGGAGAGACGGATGGAGTGCATTTGAAAGCCAAGATAAGCCTGAGGCAATCTGAACCTTTTTCTGTTGAAGAGTTTAATACAGTAAAACATCGTTCACTCTCACTTGCGGCACAGTCACATATTACTTCATCATAATAATATTATGGTTTATTGGTTTCGTTTGTTGCAAGTACATATACTTCTTACTATGCTCTGGGATTTTCTGGACGGGTTATTGAAGTTCTGTAAGGGCACAACCTAATGTCACAAGCACAAGTCCCAATCAGACGATACAGATGACTCGAACTTTCAATTTCATGTATTCAAGGAAAAAGGAAGGCTCAGTATTTGAGTAGACAATAATATTACGATTAAAGCATACTTGCCGAGTGATTTCAGCAGTGTTTCGTTTCGCGTTGATAAAAATATTTCTCCATAAAGTATGGATATATTGCTAGAGTGAGTGAGTGAGCAAATGGTTGTTCAACGGAACAAGTTGCACGCAATTCTCTCACGAGTAATCCAAGTCTAAGACTCATCGAGCACAAAAAATTCGCTAAGCTTGAAAACGAGATGGAATTCGTAGTTTATGATGAATATGATGATAGTCTTTTGATACAGAGGATTACATAGGGGACACGACATTTGTGAATTGTTAAATGAAGAAGAGCAACAACAAGTTCAACTTTGGGTGACCACTTTCTTAATACTTGTTATTGACTTCTTCCTGAATTGTTATTTTGAAACAGGTTTGATTTTTGACAATTTGAAACCTACAGATGCCTGACTGTGAGTCCAAGTAAAATGCATTTCAGAAACAGACAGCGAAGGTTTTTCAAATTGTATCGATGTTTAAGTAAATATTATAAAAAACAATAAGAAAAAGTCTTACCTAGAATTTGACTGATTTCTTAAAACACTTGTAGTCTCATGTAGGTGAAAAAGTGAAAACGTATGTCTTAGCTGCACAAGCCACACTTGAAGCACTGAACTAAACAAGACTTTTTAAAGAATCACTATGGATGTTTAGTGACAACTTGGTGTTATTAAAGAAGTCATCTTTAAGCCGTAAAAAGTAAAGAAGCAAGACGGACAGAGG
>JAQGAD010000376.1:0-42414 GCA_034696625.1 Isotomurus palustris | reverse complement strand
CAAGGTTTATGTCTTCGTACGACACAATGATAATAAAGAAAAGAGTGATAGTGTGAAGCTGCTACTTGAACTTCTACGGAAATTCCACTTGAAATAATGTGTATTCTGTTCTGACTACTCTCATTAAGAATGTTCAGATAACCTACTGAGAGACAGGGAGAGAAAGAGAGAAGTTGTAATGTGTGTGACAAATAGAAGTTTGGTCTTATTTGTCTTGTTTAGAGCGAAGACGACGAGAAGATAAGTAAAACCTATTTGTGAACTAAATATTGATTTTTTTCTGGATAGGTACGTCCATAGTCGCGAGTGGAATTCGGACAAGAAGTTGTAAAATTCACATATCTATGTGTGTTGATGTTGATTCTACTACATTCAAAGACTCAGAAGAATCTCTTTTCTGGATTGAAGTAAGAATCAGATCAATGAAATGTGACGTATAACTGTGTAGTGACTGTAGTGCAAGTTGAATGGAGTGAACGACGAATGTTGGTTTCAAAAATTCAATTGTAGCTATTTAGCTCAAAGTTGCTTGTGAACTGATTTCAACCCAATGTCATTAAAATTAGAAGAAGTGGCAGAAGCAGTGACAGTGATTTATTATGACTTATTGAGAAGACATTCCTGATGAGTTCACCGGAAGTGACGTCTTCATCCCCACCACCAACAGTTCCAGCTACCTCTTCAGCCACTCCCACATCTGACTCCCCATACATCAGACTATCTTCATTGAACGTGAAGTCGACTCCACCTCCCCCGATACCTGCAGATGCATACCAGAAGAAAGAAGTCTGTAAGAGAGTAGCGACCCCAGGGGCAATTAGCAACAGTGGATCTCTAAGTCTTCCACCTTCAAATCACTCACATCACCCAATAACTTTCCCGCAGACTGGAGGGTCGTCTCCGGAATCTAAACTTCGCCCTGATGAAGAAAATAGTTTTAGCAGCAATCCGTTTGTAGTGACAGTTCGTCAATCGCCTGGGAGAGAAAGAATTGGAGTCGGAAACAAGAGCCCTGGAAATTTCCGTGGGAAATCTGGTCCACGACTTGCATTGTACAGAAGCAACTCCAGCTTAGATCTTCTGGACAGGGATAATTACTTAATTCATCATCCTCATCACAGTCATCTTCATCAACAGAGATTGAAATTAGCAGATCAAGTCAGAAATAGTGGTCAAGGTGTAAGCTTGGTGAACAATAGAGCATCCATTGGAGAAGTGGTTACTCAGCACTCGCATGCTCATCAAGAGAAAATTGTAACTGGAGGGTGCTTTCCTCGCCGGAAGGACTTCGGGAGCCATGGATCAATCGATGTGTTATCTGTTGGAAGTGGGGGTACTGGAGGATATAAACCGGAAAGAAGCGGGTCCGTGGGCAATGCAGGAAACTTCCTGTCACTACTTAATTCTAGAGCAGCAGACAGCCAACAAGTAGTGGCGATTTCTTCCAGAACAAGTAAGGAAGAAGCCAAAAAGGAACAACCTGGGATGGAAAAATCGAAGTCCACCGTGAAGGAAAGTGCAAGTCCTCGATTGAGATTGAAACTTCAAAAGTTATGGGAACACAAAGATACGGGAGGAGCCAGTAAAGAAGGAAGTAAACCGCAGGTTATACCTTCAGTATCTTCTATGGTCCCTTCTAAGGAAAAAGAAGGTCTTTTCCGGAAATTAAGAGGATCAAGTTCAAATGCCACATCCCGTAATTCTAACGCCAAAAGTTTGCCGGAAGGTGTGAAGTTTGAAGTATTAAGCCTTGCTGATGAAGGATTGGACTCAACGGATGGCTACGGAAAAGTGACCCTGAGGCATGGTAATAACACCAGTGCAAGTACCGAAAGGTTCAGGCGTCGGGTTTTGGCACATTATGACTGTCAAAGTGTCTCGGCGAATATTTGTGACGCTGCCAAGCTTCGAGGACTTTTGTCCAAGCGAAGGAATACCACAACTGGAGCCTCTGCAGCAAGTCTAGCCCAGAGACCACATTCCA
This sequence comes from Isotomurus palustris, assembly GCA_034696625.1. Classification (NCBI taxonomy): domain Eukaryota; kingdom Metazoa; phylum Arthropoda; class Collembola; order Entomobryomorpha; family Isotomidae; genus Isotomurus; species Isotomurus palustris. The sequence continues at coordinate 40,430 of JAQGAD010000376.1, read as the reverse complement.
TTACCAACAATGGACTGGCTGCCAGTAGTAATAGTAGTAGTAATAGTAGAGACAACAATGGTAACTCTAGTAGTGGAAATAATAGTGGTCAACAGCCGTCTAGTCTTTCAGAAACTTTCTCTTCGTCTTCCTGTGTCCCACCAGATCCAGATCTTGGGGACGACAAATCCAATGCACTCATTCTAAGGTAAGAGATGACTTTAAATTAGGTAGTTCAAATACTCAGCCAGTTTAGTTCTTGCTGCACAGTAGCTGAGTAGCTCTTCTAGCAAAAATGAGCAAGTGTTGCATAAGTATGAGTTCTACATCAGAATCTCCGTAAGCTATAAGTTATATTCTAGATCTAATAAATAATTGGTTAATTTGGTTTTTCATAACATTTTTAGCTGTCCGTACTTCAGAAATGAAGTAGGAGGTGAGAAAGAGCGCTCAGTTGTTTTGTCCAAGAGGAACAAGGGTACTTTAAGAGGGGTTGGTGGGGGTGCGTACTACAACTCCAGAAATAATGGAAGTTCCACTGCCGCAATATCGTCTTGGGAAGAAAATTCTCACCGTTCATTTTTAGCCAGGGGTATTTCACTGCTAGAGTGGACAGCTGGGAGTCATTGGACTTTTTCTAAGTGTCCTTTGTCATCTCATTCTGAAGCTCAGAGTTTACTGGAAGCAAAAGACTCAGGAACCGATTATTACCGAAGATATTTTGTTGGCCAAGGTATGAGAGAAGACTCCCCTGTCGAAGAAATTTATTTACCTAATCAGTGAGCTATTCGACTTAATACTTATTAAACGTTTCAGATCATGAAAATTGGTTTGGTCAAGATGAGCATTTGGGACCATTGGCAATCAGTGTTAAGAAAGAGAAAGGAGTTGAAGATGACAAGACAAAGAATCTCTATAGACTTGTTGTTCGTTCTACCGAAGTAAGCTTTCGATTGAGATATCTGACATTGAAATGATAGCTACTCATTACTAATAGCTGCATTTTTTATAGCTAAATGCGGTCCGAGGATCAATTTTGGAAGAATGTGTTCCTGGAGCCAAGCTCAATAGTACAAAAGTGTATGCGAAAGAACTCATAGAGTTTCTCTTACCCGAAGTTCAACTTTCATGGTACAGTAGCTGTAATAATTGTATCTTTTGTAGGATTGCAACTGCAGTTGTTAAGTTGTATTTTTTCTTAAAATTCCAACAGTCTGCGACTAGGAATACCATCAGCGGAAGAGCAAGTCCTAAAATTAGACGAACAAGGCTTAACAAAGCGGCACAAAGTAGGAATAATGTACTGTAAGGCGGGCCAAGGAAGCGAGGAAGAAATGTACAATAACGAAGCTGCCGGACCTGCTTTCACTGAATTTCTTGATCTCATCGGTGCTCGTGTTCGCCTAAAAGGATTCGACAAGTATACCGGTGGGTTGGACCATAAAGGTAGGGATAAAGCTTTTATGAAAATTAATTTGAAGATCAAATAATTATTGATAATAATTATAATTTATTATTATATTAAATAATTATTAATAATTGATTTAATTTGTCTTTTACTTCATAATATTTTGGAATAATTGTATTTCGTTTGAAATTAGACGATTCTACCGGACTCTACTCAATTTTTGCTGAACATGAAGATTGTGAAGTTATGTTTCATGTCTCCACTCTCCTTCCGTTTACTCCAAACAATCGACAGCAGGTACGTGTTTCTTAATTGTTAGGTTTCTAATTATGATTGTCGTGACTTTAATCGTGGTTGATAATTTGCATCATTTCCGGTAGACAATGCAATCACACTCATTGAAATATGAAATAGGTTTACTCACTTCGCTGTGAGAAGTAGTTTATTAATTTCACATTTAGTGCAATACTGTGATTTGATTATTAAACTCATTCTTGTATTAAATTTACTATTTTATATTAACTGTTGCAGTTGATGCGGAAGAGGCACATTGGCAACGATATTGTAACAATCGTATTTCAAGAACCAGGCGCTCTTCCCTTTACCCCTAAAAGTATTCGCTCTCAATTTCAACATGTCTTCATTGTCGTTAGAGCAATCAACCCCTGTTCTGATTCAACTTATTACACGTAAGAACTGCTAATATCAACTAACTTGATTGCTTTAGTTCCACTGTAGAAGACGTTGAGTTGTGATTATGATTGTTGGCATACTTATTGACAGCGTTTCGGTGAGTCGGTCACGAGAAGTACCATTGTTTGGTCCCCCCATTCCTCATGGAGCGAAGTTTCCTAGAAGCAAAGAGTTCGTAAACTTCATATTGGCAAAAGGTACCGACTTGGTTTTGAAATTATCAGTGTTCAGAGTTTGATTTTTTTTCTTAAATCGTAGTGATCAATGCTGAGAATGCAACGTATAGATCTGAAAAGTTCACAACGATGGCTACCAGAACACGACAGGAATATTTGAAGGAGTTAGCCAGAAATTATAGTACCAACACTCCTATAGACCCAAGGCCAAAATTCTGTAAGTTTGTGATCTGATACTTGTTTCCAACTAAAAGAATAACGGTTATTACTAAATGTATGAATCATGTGATTACAGCAATGTTACAGTTCGGGGGAAGCAAGAAGAAAGACCTTACTAAATCGAATTTTACCGGGGATGGAAAGTTGTTGAAAGGAGCACTGTCTTGGAGTGTTTGGGTTGATGAGGGTTTCGACTCGTCTCGGATTGACGCCTACATTGCCGTTTCCGCCGATAGTCTTGTAATTATTGACGGAAGTTCTAAGGAGCCTGTGTTTGCCATTCCTTGTGCATCAATTTTGGGATGGAATTCCTCTGTATTCAACAAATTGAGGATTTTCTACCATGAAGGTGAATGTGTCAGCATCAGTGGCAAAGGCGAGAGCGACGAATTACTCGAAATCATCAACAGACTCGAGAACGTTACGAAAGGATCCGAAACTATGGAGTTCGTCTTGAGAAGATCTGACGGATCTCAATTAGGATTTCATGTGCAACAAGATGGTGTAATCACTGAAGTAGAACCTTCAGGGTGTGCTGCCAAAGCTGGACTGAAACAAGGCTCAAGATTAGTTGAGGTAAATTTCGTATTACAATTATCAATTTTAAAGATAAGTAGCTGTTCCACGTAATTCCTAAATAATTTGATTCGTCACAACAGATTTCCAAAGTGGTTGTAGCTACATTAACCCAAGACGAGATGATAGAAATGCTCAAGAAGTCAACTTCAGTAGTCCTCATGGTTGTTCCACCATTTACCGATAATTCTCCGAGAAGAGGTTGTGTCGGAAATGAATGCTGTGGTCCTCCAAACGATGAAGCTTTCATCAAAGACCTTGAAATTGGTGGAAACGTCGATTTATATGAAAACATTCATTTAAACGGGAGAGGTGAGGGTGGGGAGACTTCTCCTCCTTCCCACCCTCACACTCATTACAAGCAGAATCCTCACAGAAGAAAGTTAGTAGTTAGTATAATATATAAAAAATGTATGACTGTCATCGAAAAGTGTTTAGTAAAACAATCTTCTATTCTTCAGGTACGAAACCAGAGGATTCTCTCCGCCAAGGTCTAGCAACAGCTCTGGGTATGGAACAGGAAGCTCAAGTAAAAGCTTCTCATCTGCCACCATCGAGCAGACTAACGCGCCATCCCAACCTCTAGAGGTAATGAACCTTATTATTTTTCCGTTTTATGAAGGAAGAAGACGAGATGAAAAGTGATTATGTACTTAACAACGATAGATTAATCTGGTTTATCGAAATGCCAAGTAGATTTAGGGAAGTAAGAGGCAGTGCTATTTTTCCAAAGCTATTTCCCCTTCTTGAATATATCTGCACAAAGTCTAATTACAGTTGAAATGAGACGAATACGAGATTCGACTAGCATGTAACATTTAGTAGATCTAGATAAAATCAGTCTGAGCATACGTAGATTGTCTATTTACAGTTTACACTCGAGTTATACGCTTGAAACATGTAATGCGTAAAATGTGGGGTGATCCGGAGGTGTTCAATGTACAAGATTGCTACTTGTCAGAAGATTAACAGTTTCCGCAGATATGTTAGCTAAATCGTAGAAATCGCAGTAATCGCAAGCCGTGGGAAAACTTTTGAAAGACTTCACAGGCTGTCACAGTGTGTTGTGAAAGTATTATCAGCGTCATTTCCTATTCATTTCTCCCTGTACTCACTAGCCTTAGACTGTACCTATGTTATGTTCGTTTCATTTTCTTGAATTTGCATAGTAATGTGATTATAATTTTCTACCTAATTTCTTCACCTAGGGAGGAGAAATATTAACAGCAAGCTCATCAAGCGGAATATCATCAGTAGAAGACAGATCATTGTGGTATGAACAAAAGACAGATGACACAAACAACTGTGATGTCACACCCCCACCGATTCCTGCACGATCAACTCGTATGTCTCCATCGAAGACACCACCTAGAGAGTCCAGCCATTTGAATATGAAAGAAGCCGTTAAAGGAAACCTTAGTATGAATTCTACTCCACTCAAAGGGCATCTCATTAACTTTTCGAGGCCAGAACCCTCGTATTTTCATCGAAGCTCCCCCCACCACAACTCTTTCCACACAAAACTTTCCCCCAGCCGAAGTCATGATATGCTGCATTTGAAAAATATGTATGGTCTGAACCAGCCTCTGAGGCCATATCCCAGTACAGCTGCAGTAGGTGCGGCTGTCGATAATGGTAGCAGTAATTATGCTGTTCAACACGGACGACTGACACGTGAGCATAGCAGTCTTGGAGTAGCGGGCGAAGGAAACTATTCTTATGGCTACACAAATGGAAATCGCTTCAGACATTCAGATGGTCCCATCCAATCGGAAAACACACGCTATGATAGAAAAGTTACTTATTTGACTGATTTCCCTCTGACCCAAAGTCATTCCACAGAACACATGGCTACTGTTGGACTACCGATTCACAATAATAACGCCAGTCCTAGTAAAGTAAGGGAAAGCGATAAAACCAGAATACTATGACGTTATTTACTAATGCTTGAATGCTTGTGTAACGTAGGACTTGAATGCTCTGAAGAACGAACGTGTGGCTCAGCTAAAATCTGCTTATCTTGATAGACACAGGGATAGAGAAATTAGCCCCGCCAGAGAAATTAAGAGACATTCTTCTGATGGTTTGTCAAGATTTCAATTAAATTGTTAACTACAGTAATAATTAAATAATCATTAATTTTGTGTGTAGGGATTAACCTGGCCTCGAATCTAGAAGGGGATAAAACACGTGCTAAAACTCCGTTAAAAGCGACTCCAATTGCCACGTCTACTCCAGTTTCAGAAGTAAAGCTTCGCTCTGGAGCAAACGGGAGCAACGGGCGATCCAATTTGAATCGCAGCAGCACACTTCAAGAAAACCTTATGCGGCTCATCAGTCCAGAATATCTAAGACCTACTTCACCTATTCCCACTCAAGCTTCTTCAAATGATATTTACTCTACAGGGAGAGTAATTGCTTGTAATTCTACCAGTGGTGAATCATCTGACCTTTACTCCACAAGAGTTGATGTAGGGAAACTATATACACCTGGCGACACCAGCAACAAACGAGCTTCCTTAAACGATGAAACAATCAATAATAACAACAACAATAGTTCATCGCCCAGTAAACGGCATTCCTTACTCCTTGAGGCTCATTCATCTTCTTATGACTCCTACGAAAACGATACCAATGTGTGCGTGTCTAATGGCCATAACAGATTGTCGAGATTATCTATTGGCAGTGCGAGCTCTTCCAATCCGATCTCTCCTAATCCATTAGTGCATTCTAGATCCAGCCCGATGGTTACTAGCTGGATGAAAGTTCCTAATACTGATGAGTAAGTAGCGGTGATAATATAATAATTGCTAATTGCATTAGATAGGTGTGTAATTTCTGAATCTCGATAAACCAAACGTTTTTCAATTCTACAGAGAACAAGACGATGGTGAAACTTCAATTTCACCTGTATTGCCCATCGAAAGCGTGCTGAATCTGGAAGCACGAGTGAGCGAGTTAGAAGCGAAGTTGCGAAGAGAACAAGAATCCAAAGAAGTTCTTGCCGTCACAGTTGCAAACTTACAAGAAGAAAACCGGAGGTTGCAGCAAGAGTCTCATTCAACTCAGCAAGAATTTTGCAAGTTCAAACAGTGGCTGTTACATTCCGTGGATCAGCCGAGTCCAACTAGGGAATCTTAACGATATGCATTTATTACTTTGCCAATAATTCTTTCGAATGGTGTTGAAAACGGTTGTGTTATGAGTAGAACGACAAAATAGGTTGTATTTGTACAGAAGGATTGCCGGATATGGGTTCAGTATTTTACCAGAAGTAATATTATTACTTCGTTTGCTATTGCCGTAATGTCGGCAGTGTTATGTAGGATGTGTGTAATTAAAAATGACATACCATGTAAATGATGCATATCTGTGTAATGCCTTAAATTATTGTAAGAGGTGTATTGTGACTAACTCGTAAATTACTAATGTAAATATTGATGGCATGTGACACTGTCAAGAACCCCCAGAGTTGAAATATCTAATAATGCTGTAGAATATGAGAGGTAAGCTTTAACAACAAAGTATTTTGTATATCTTAACTGTGTGTAGAGCAAACCATTTAATCAATGAAGACGTCGTCTTCCAAATAAGTACAATCAACCAAACTCGTATATAAGCTTTTTATAAACATTTTCTATACTTTTTCTACTTAATTTAGAATTAAGTAATAAGTTCGTGAAATATACCTCCAGCCCTCAAGAGTGCCTTCCCTGTATTTCACCTCGTTCACCAACGACAGTTGTTTAGCAGAAATGTACTAACGTGTTCAAATCACTCAATATTCAACCGTCTTCCTCAAAGCTAACCTTGACTGTCCTTTGGATTTGATGTAATTTCGTGTTTTAATTGGTCGTAAAAGATAAAATGCTCACAAAAATCAACCCGAATCCGACGCGTTACGAAATGTTGATATCGGAAGTTTTAACCTACATCTATTTGTACCAAATTCCTGAGACTTAACTTTTGATCAGCTGATTTTTACTGAACTCTGTACTTCAAGAATATTCAAACTCAACATTAAAATGGAATTACACAACCAATTCGTTATTATTATTTCACATTTTTATGCACATGAAGCTCCTGCACAATCTTTTCGATCAAAGCTGGCTAAGTTTCCTTTGTAACGTGGTTAAAATAAACATGAACTCATAATTCTTTGTTGGATGATCTTTTATTGATTACCCACTCAACTTAGCGTAATGTTTGTATCTCAAAATCTTTAGGTGTAAAGGAATTAAAGTTGTTTATGTACAATGCACTACAATTCTTCATAGTGGCAGAACCATTCTACGGCAAGACATCTCATCATTAACCGACCGAAGCTGTAATTAATTCGGCAATGGCTTCATCCGTAGATCGCACAGTTAGCTGAAGATTAACTCCATCAGACAGCACTAATTTTGCTCTTGCAAGAACTTCCACTCCTCCACGGAAGACACCTGAAACACGATTCAGTTTATGCGACATTCTTTCATGAAAAAAAAATCACGGATTCGATGCTGTTACCGGCTAAAGCTAAGGAGTGGCTGCTTTTCCCGTCAGGAACTCTATCGGAGCGATCACAAGGCTGCATTCCAAGATATGACACGATATTTTTTACTGCCTCCGGAATCGTATTCGCATTTGACAATGCATAGGTCTCTTCTCGCTCCAGTTCTAGCTCGTCCCAAGAAGCCATGAAGTTTGGACGCGATACTCCCACAACGTGATCATTCAAGTTGATGTCTATATCCTCCAACTGCAAACCATTGAAACAGTCGCATTAAGTTCTTACTAAATATATTGCAAAAACTACACTTGAACTGATTATAATGGTCAGACACTAAAAACGACTTACGACATAATCATCGTCATATCCTTCATCAGAATCAGGAAGCCCTGTATCAGGATCACAATCTTTGACTACAAACTTTAGGCTCGCCCCAACAGTAGCTCCTGACGCGACTTCAAGGTCTTCTGGCCACGCCATGACAGCATAAGCGTTAGATGGGGTTCCATAAGGCAACTTAGGAATAGCAACTGACGCAATTTGTTGGAAACCTTCCGGAATATCGAGCTGTACTCGCACATTCTCGAGTAATTGATCAGGTAAAGTATTTTCAACTCTGAATTGGAACAGAAGATGATTCGTAAATACATGCTTAGTGCAGGAAACCACATACTCTGTCTCTGATTCAGTAAGCTGCTGCTTTTCACAGCTTTTGAACAGGCCTCCAAATTGAATCCTCGATAGTTCAGGAATTTTGGCAACTTCGTCCGTAAATGAAACTTCCTGCTTTTGTTGAGCTTTCTTAGCAGCAGTTGAATCAGATGGCTTAGTTTTCAGGAGCCCACCTCCAGGTGATGGCTGTCCTTTAACTTCTTCTGAGCCAGCAGTGGCCAATGGAACCGTCTTGATGTTAAATGGACTGCCCTGTTTGTTCTTGTCATCCAAATGGCCTGACAATGCCTTCTCCAACGCGACGATTGAAAACTGTAGCGTGTTCAGAATATATTGGTTTACAAGAGGCTTGTCATCGCAAGAAAGCAATTGATGGTACAGAGTAGCTCTGTCACGAACTTCGTCATCGGAATCAACTTGACATCTCTGTAAAAAAAATCATTAAGTGATTAAAATACTTGAACACAATTTATCGTTGGATATAATTCGACAAATTCGACTGGTGGTTAATGTATAGGTTTATACCTTCAAAAGCACCAAGATATTGGACAGTAGATTCGGACAACAAGCAGCAAATTGTGCTAGGGCGGAAACAGCTGCTGCCCTCACTGGAGGTTGCTCTAGGATAACTCGATTGTAGATGTAGCGAATGTATTTCGAAGGATGTTTGGCTTTCGGGCCTTCTCTTCCCAACAGATGCAAGATTCTTACAGCTAAGCTCGTGTGCTCGCAATCTTCAATGAACTCGCATAAGTGGCTGAGTCCTGTCTCTTTCGCTTCAGGATTCTCTTCGATGATGGTGATTATTGTGTCTGCGATTGCAGCTTTGTAATCCAGACCACCTTCATCCCTCAGCAAAGCTGACAAGAAAGACATCAATGTGTTGTGCTTACGGGGAAACTTCAGGCACAACGACTTAATTGCAGCAACAACGACGATTTTGAATTCGTCAGAAATTTCCGACACAAACGAAGCTATTTGCTTCATTAAGCGATCGATCGAAGATTCGGCTCCAGTTTTCAGCAAAGTAGTAATTGCTAAAGTTGCAATGGATCGGTTAGAATCAGTGATAAGATTCTCCAGGTCAACATTGCAATTAGTTACAGATGCTGGGTGACTAATTGCCACCTTATTCAGAGTTCGGACCGCAGCAAATCGAAGTGCAGGCTTTGGGCTGGAACAAAACAGTTGCAAGACGCTAACTGCAGGGTTAATTTCCCTCGATGTAATTCGCTTTAAATTAATAATCGCATGAGCCGCTTCAAAAATCACCAGTTCCGACTTATGACGAAGACAAGCTTCCAAAAAGTCAAAGAATGGAGAATCGATTGGGTTGTCTTCTTCATCCACCAGTTTAGCTGCTATGCGAATCTGTGCAAATCATTTACAGATTTCAGTTACATAGGAGCTTCTGAATAACTTGATTAATTAACACGTGCATTATTAACGACACAATTACTCACCAATAGAGAAACAGCAAACGGTGATTTCATATGAGATTTGGTAAGCTTGGTCACAAGTTTAGTTACAGCCAATCTATCTGCTTTTCGAATATGATACAACACTCCAAGTGCATGATACTGCACCATAACACTGAAATTCAAAGATTTGTTTTACAGAAATTCATTTTTCTCCCATCCCACAACAGGAAACTCACTTTTCGGAATTCAGAGCTTCTTGTACTTCAGACACCCATCGTTTAACCAGCTCGCCGCTTCCACCAGAGGTCAGATGATACGACCTAACCAATGCAGCACTGCTTACGGATGGCAGTTTATCCACAATCGCTTGCTTCAAGTATCTTTCCAAAGCTTGCAGCATTGAAGCCTGCAAATAGCAAAAACTGGCTCATTTAAAGTATTCATGTCACACAAAAATATCATCGTTTACAAATAAATATCTGTCCTACTCACATCCGTGATAGTACACAAAGCCCTTATAGCAGCTCCCCTGTACATATCCTCCTTTCCTGTCATATCCTTCGTCAATGAAGAAGTCACAATGATCACATCTTCAGCAATATGACTCAGCTCCTTGATTCCCAAGTACATCATCCGCCTTAACACAGGATCTTTCGACTGGAACAACTTTGTCATTGCAAAAAAAGTCTCCGTCGCTTCCGTACTTCCGAGCGTCTCGCCTTGGTTCAACAAATACAGAACTTTCGACAAAATCAACGTACACTTTCTCGGATTTATGAGTGAATCGTTAAACGCTCTAGCCTCCTGCAGCACTGTCGTCTTCTCCAACCCTTGATAAGGATTGCCTCCGCCTACAAACCGATATATAATTAAGGCAAGATGTTCCAGTTTTCAGTTTAAAGTTAAATGTAGAAATAAATAGTCCAGTTTCCCACTCACCTTCCTCTTCTTCCTTTTTCTCCCGTTTGAAACTCATTTTTCGTGAGGTTGGAGTTCCAAAATACAATTAAAATCAACTGAATTATTATTGAAACTTTTACTTTGATTTGTTGGACTGAAAAAGGTGACAGTCGGCTGGCTGGCTGTGTGTCGGTCAAGTCCACGTCAACTTGGAGTTATTCACGATGCCCCAGATAAAGTTACGCGGGATTTCTTGTTCGTTCAAACTGCTGTCATTCCGCCGAAAAGTTCGAATGTTCTTTTTATTATATCGAACGCACTTATCGATACTTAATTGTTGATACTTATCGAAATCAATTGATTTATCAGTGGGCTTGTGTGGGAGTGAAAGTATACAGAATGAGCGAAGCAAGTGAGGACGCCGTTGTGCCGATGCCGGATTCTACGACTGGAGGAGGACCAGGAGGAGGAGGTGGTGGTGGACACGGACAAGATGATTTGACGGTGAAACAACAGGAAGCGATTGATAAGGAGGTTAGTTGTGATCATACATCTTGACATATTTAAGTCATCGGTTGTCTCATCTTTTGGATATTCTGTGTCTCCAGATTTCAACAAACATTGCATTGGTGGGGGTTAAAGAACCTGTGGAAGTGTTGATGAATGAGTACGGGAATGATGCTGTGTACCTAGCGAAAGTCTTGGATATTCAGAAAGATTACAGATTCATACGACGGACACGACCAGATGGAAATTGCTTTTTCCGAGCTTACTGCTACTCACTCTTTGAATCTTTAATTCTTCGACCGGAAATTCGACCTGCCATTAAACAGAAAGTGGTTGATGCAAAACAGCTTCTGGCGGATGCAGGGTTGACACAATTCACGGTTGAAGACTTTTATGACAACTTTGCTGACGTGAGGAGTTTAATGTTTCTACTCTTAACAGTTCTTTTGATTCGTACTATGCATAATATATCATAAACTGATATTTAGATGGTAGACCAAGTTATCGGCGGAATGTCAGAGGCAGATCTATACAGCAAGTTTCAAGATCAAGGAGTCGCTGACTATTTAGTCGTCTTTCTAAGAATATTAACTTCAGCAGAATTAAGAAAGAATGCCGAATTTTATTCAAATTTCATCGAAGGAGAGCAAACAGTAGAGGAGTTCTGCCAGTTGGAAGTTGAGCCTATGTACAAGGAGAGTGACCATATCCACATCATTGCCCTTACTACTGCTCTCGCATTTGGAGTGAGAGTTATCTACATGGACAGGGGAACTGGGGGAACTCATGATTTTCCTGATGGTTCTAATCCCACGGTTCATGTACTGTATCGTCCTGGTCATTATGATATCATTTACGCAAATTAAAAGGAAACAAGAGTCTCACTGTCTTTAGTGTCTTCCGGTATGATATGGCTTAAAGTTTGTAATACATGTACCGTTCTTTAATTCTGTAGTAGATGAATAAATGTGATTTCTTTATTTGTGGTTCTGCTTGGAATCATTGTAAAACTACATGCAGTTATGAATGTTTTTAGTAAGTGAGAAATATGTATCAAGCAAATGTATGCTACACATAAACTACTGTATTAAGATAAGCATGAAAATAAAGTATTGAATCTTTTTCACAACCCTTGTTACTGTTTACACTCAATCTGTTAATAACGGAAGTTTATTATAAGCAATAACTTTACGGCATGCAGGAGCTAAATATCCTGTGAGCATTAAATTGTCTTAAAATAATTAAATTTATTGAGGAAGATTGAGTTATCGGATCATGTCGAATTTTAGATAAGAGAAATGAATGACGAATCGTAGAGAGATGATTAATTACAACACCGTGAAGCCAAGATAAGATAGTTGATGGACGTTGCTAACTAAATGAGATGCGATGAGGGAAACAGTTTGTCAGTCCGTCGGATTGGAGTGACTTGTTACGATGATGGGGTCCACCTCGTACTTTTACTCTCATCCGCAGTATCACCCGCCCTTCGAGGATCTCGAACATCCAGTGCCCTACTACTACTCATCCCCAGGGCATTCTGCTGGATGGAGTTCCGAACATTCCGTCGATTACACTCTCCTATCTCCTCTCAAAAGCGAGCACGACTCGCTTCCAGAGGATGTTCCTTCCTCCAGGTACTTCAATCGTCTTCCATATATTTGGAATTAATCGTTTAATCATCAAAACTCCCATTAATCCATCACCACTCTTCATTCAAAATGCATCAAGTACTCAATTGCTAAAACTCCAATCGAACTCGAAATGACTTGGCCATTTAACCATTCATATGAATCAATATTATGACACAATTTTTTCATTTTCTCTAAACTCCTGAACTACGCTGTACATTATACGTCACCAGTATCCCAGTATCCATTATTTGATTCTTTTATCAAATTACAAATTACAACCCATCAGTTAAATTTCATTTAGATGGTTTATTGATAAAGACACAGATGGGATGTCATCAGTCAGTCAAACATCAAAATGATGTGTATTCCGTGTGATGGAGATAATTTGTTGTTGCAACTAACAAAATAATTGCCTAGCCAGGTATAAATGCGATTGATAAGGGGAAATTGTAAACCAGGCTCATCAACATGTTCGGAGGCTGAACAAAGCCATGACTTTTGCAATTTTAGCTTAGAGGCCAAGCTCGAGCAAAGGAATTGAAATAAATCGAGAGAGAATATATCACAATATCAGTAGAATAGTTTAAGATAAGCCTACGACTAACTCGCGTTATCATTCACTGACTGCTTTCTGATAAAATTAAGCAACACACCTGACAACAGCCTCCCTCATATGCCCTCCCATCATTTCATCACAAGTAAAAATTGAACCAACTACGAATATCCGAGAATCTCTACAGGCTCGTCTGCAAATGAATGGTTTTACATGATCCCCACGAAATTTTACCCCCGCACGTAGACAAAAGCAGAAACTTATATACATGAAATTTTGAATGATTTAGGATGGTAGAGCTGAAGTCAGGAATGCGACATGGATTTAATGTTCGAGACATCCTTGACCTTCCATCCCCCACGACGACATCCGCCCCCACTTTCAAACAGGAGCTGGACTCCCCTCCCATCTACGACTACTCCAGTGGGTCACAGCATCATCCCCACAACGGGGGACTTCTCCCCACGTGGAGTGTTGGACACACGCCTGCAGATTCCCCTATTCACAGTGAGCTTATTAACATCCGTAATCCCCTTGACCTTGAGCTATTCAACTGACCTTGACTTTGACACTCTCATCAGGACCGGTTTTCGAAGATGGCCTTGTTTATGGTGGGACTAATTTAGATGAGCCACTTGACCCGAATTTGTACGATAAGCGATTGATCCCTACTGCCAGGTCAGTTTTATTTCCATTGAAAACCGAAGGTCTCTGATTATTTGTGGCTTATGCTGAACTTCGATAACGCAGAGGGGTCCTCCGTAGTTTGGACGATGAGGACATGAAAGTCCGAAGAACACTTGTGGACCCAGCGTCGATAATGACGATTCATGAGTACGTTCCGCCAATTAAGGAAGAGCTTCGGGATTCCGTCATTGTGAAGGATGAATATATTAGTAGTGCCTTCATTCACACTCAGCCCCAGAACCACCCCCATCATCACCAGCCAGATTCTTATAGCTTAGGTTAGAACCTTAAGAGTTAAGAATTGCTTCATCCAAAGTCATAATCCACTGGCTTGGTAAAATCTTTGAAAACTCATAATGAGCCAATTTGCTTAATTTTCAGAGATGAGAAATCGAGGAATGATGGAAAGACAAGATTCTGCGACGAGTATGACAAGCAATTGTTCCTCCACCGGAGGTGGAATCCACGGGACAAGTGAAGAAGAGTCAGAATCCATGATGGACAGTAACAAGTCATCGAAGAAACGCAAGCGTAGAATTCTATTTACGAAAGCTCAAATCTACGAATTAGAAAAGCGATTTAAGCAACAAAAGTATTTGTCTGCACCTGAAAGAGAACATTTAGCATCGGCCATAAGACTTACGCCAACACAAGTCAAAATTTGGTTTCAAAATCATCGTTACAAGACAAAAATGTTCGTTAGTAAGACATCAGCTGAGAAAGCTATTCACATCACTTTTTACTAATGTAATTTCTAATCTTGCAGAACGCAAGAAGGAACGTGCACATCTACGACAGGGAAAAGGAAGGATGAAAGATTAAGTTCTTCGGATGAGCAGGACTCTCCTCACAATGCTAATGAACACATTCATTACAATCATTCCAACCATCCATCCAATAACAATACTCTTCCTTCATTGAGCTCATCAAGACATTGGCAGACGACTCATGATATTTAAATTACTTTCTAGCTAGGTGTTAAAACGTTGTATTTATTTCACGAGCACAACACAGACAGCTTTATACTTGCTTGCAAGTTCATTATGAGATAATGCATGAGAGGTGTAAAGCTAACGAGTTGATGTGACTGCAATGAAATAAAAAAATTAATCGAGCAGTTCTTTGGTTCTTGGAAAGTTTTTACTTGTTTAGCATTAATTTCTTTTAAATTCTAAATTCATTTGAACTATCCTCTAATTAGGAGTAATTATATATATAAAACTAGCCACCAGCATGTAAGAAGACCATTTAAACTAAAAAAGTGACCGGACAGAAGTCTGCCGGTATATGTGACCGGATTATACTTAACAATGTTTAAGTACAATCCTGTCACGTGTACGAATTGCATTGTCGAACACGAAAATACAACAATCTGAAGATGTAATTGATTATTATAATCATGGTAACATTTTTAATCAGCTTTTTTAATAGACAAAAATCGCGTACGCAAATATAATGAGACAGCTTTAATCATAGCCTACCATTTTCATGAACTATTATAAAATGGCGGATACTTCCCAGCGTATGTCTGCTACTAAATTCCGAAGATCTAAATCAAAATCGCCTAAAGTCGCATCAAAGCCTGCACTGCCACCAACTAAGGGTTCTGCAAAACGATCAAATTCCACTAAAGGGAGCAGATCACGAAGTGGAAGCCAAGGAAGAACTTCAGAAACCAAGCCACAAATAGGAACCCTGGGGAAGACAAAAATCTCAAGTGTTTTACGAGATGAACTCAGCCGCCTTACAAGACTCGCTGCCAGTAAGAAACTACATAAAAATGGCAATTTACTGATTAATCATACAACAATAAATTATTATCTGTGCTTCAGTTGAAGGTGACGAGAACAACAACTACCTCGAGGACATTGAAAACTACGGGACTCAAACAATCAAACTGGAAGTGTGTCCTCGTTACCGAATCTTGGAGATGAATGGCCAACCTGTCTCGCCACAGGGAAATAGTGTTCCAGAACACAACGATACGTTGATAGTATCTTCCAAAATCCCAAGTAGAGTATACATTCGATCTACAGAAGCCAAATTGAAGCCTTCCGATCTGACTACCAGTTACTATCGATGTGTAATTTCGAACGATGAAGAATCAGATAAGTCGAGATTGTCCAAGCAATCCAAACCAAAGGTGAACGACAAAGGAGCTGCAGGATTTCAGAGTATTTCTACGTTGACCACAGTTTCTCTCCTTGACGTGTCCCCCGAACAAGGCGAAGGCGGTCGAATGGGAATGGAATACATTACAGAAGTCACAGAACTCATGAAGCAGTTTGTGCCGAACGATCTGGACGCCCAAATTGTATCAGGAGCTTATCAACTAGGCTCTCAAGTAATCAATGCTGGGTGGAAGGTCGCTTCTTCCTTAATGCCGTAAGTTTCTTATTTGCTAACCATGAATAATATATATATAAGATTCAATACACACTGCGTGACTATTCCAGTGATGAATCCGACTTGGAACATCAAACAGACTTTATTAAAGTGAATGGATACGAAATAAGATCGCGTGGCCAAGGAATTTTGATACAATCCATTTACTTAAACTCCGATCGACATGCTGAAATTCCACCTACCATGGATAGGAGAACATTGGATCCTTTAGCTCGACTCAGACTTTGGATTCAACTTCGAAGGGAATCCAGACCTCACGCAGGACTTCATGGGTACTCAGATGACTTTGAAATGGAACCACAAGTTTCCGTCACTGAAACACATTGGACGATGAATTACGGAGACTCAAATGTTCTTACTATTACTGTCCCCGTTGGAGTCTGCACGTCTCATATTTCACGCACTACTTATCCAGACGGATCTCTGATTATTCAGGCTCCTTAACCTTCTCATCCTCTCTACTTTTCCATTGAGAATCTGCTGGAAGCCAACAATCTTTTTTTGTAAAAAACTTGACAGCGCTGAATAAAGTCACCAGGTTCATCTCAAGTGGCCTGTTTATGTTTTCTGCGTATCAGCAATTATTCCTACAATCACCATCATTGTCTTGTCACGCTCAGAAGATGAATCTGTTCTTTTTGCATATGCAAAGTCGTACTGTAGTTTATGGTGTTGCAATTTACTCGACAAGAAATGATATGTGGGTACACAAGACAAAAAAAGAAATATAACGTGACCCGTCGTGTCTGTCTCATTTGTCACATTAATTTTGACAGCGACAGGTCTCCCTGAAATTCACACAAAAATGGGTGGCTGGATTTTATTGTCCCTTTTGATCTGTGGGGCGGTGGCTCAACAAAATCCTGTTTTCGAAGGATGGTACGCTGACCCAGAAGGAATCATTTACAACAACACCTACTGGATCTTCCCGACCTATTCGGCTGATTTCGGCGAACAACTCTTTTTCGACGCTTTCTCTTCATCAGATTTCTAGACGTGGACGAAGCATCCGCGAATCATCGACACGAATGAAGCTACCTGGGCTTATGGAGCGATGTGGGCTCCTTCCGTCTTCACCCATGAAGGCAAATATTACTTCCTTTTCGGAGCGAACGATGTTCACGAAGGAGGGATTGGAGGGATTGGAGTCTCAGTTGCTGACAGGCCAGAAGGGCCCTACAAAGACTTGTTGGGAAGACCTCTCATCCAAGAGATTGTCAATGGAGCTCAACCAATTGATCAATTCGTATTCCGTGATGCTGATGGGACTTACTACATGTACTACGGCGGATGGGGTCACTGCAACATCGTGAAATTCAACGATGACTTTACAGCTTTGGCTCCACTTCCTGATAACGCTGGATATTACAAGGAAGTCACTCCTGAGGGATATACCGAAGGGCCCTTCATGTTCATCAGAAACGGAACTTATTACTTCATGTGGTCAGAAAACGTTTGGACAGGACCTGATTACAGAGTCGCTTATGCCAAAGCGTCATCCCCATTTGGGCCCTTCATTCGAGAAGGAGTCATTCTTGAGCAAGATTCGTCTATCGCTACTGGAGCTGGCCATCACTCCGTCATTCAAGTTCCCAATACTGAACAGTATTTCATTGTTTACCACAGAAGACCTTTGGGTGAAACTGCGATGAACCACAGAGTCACATGCATCGATGAAATGAAGTTTGACGATCAAGGAAACATTTTGCCAGTTAAAATGACTTTCGAAGGTGTCACTGCTCCCATATTGCCTCCTAATTAGACATGCATGTCGATAAATAACTAATTGTGACTAATGAATAACTCCATATAGTATTTTAAGTTTAATCAGTAGTCAGTACTTATACGAATACATTTTCATTCTGAGTTCCCAAGCTTTTGTAAAACAGTCGGTTACACCAACTGAATGTTCATTAAATAACTTATTACAAATCCATCCACTTCTCCCCGGAGTTTGTCCTCATTACGAATCTTGGATTTGAAAATGAACTGCACACGTCATGCATATTCGCTTTCCTCATCTCTAATGTCGTTAGTTTGTAAGACACCGATATTTCTATGATACTTCAACCATGCCTGAAAAAATTTCAAGTAGAATTTATAATAATGAGTATTCTTGGTACATGTCCTGGGCGGCAGACCATTGATCTCTTTTATTACTCAGACTTAGGATTCAAATCTCGAGAAACTCCGTCTCAAGCATGACTTCACAAGCCTGCAAACCCGATGACCTGCAAATTGAACCTCAAGCATTCATCGCCAAAACAAAGTGAACGTGGAGCTACAGACAATCCAATTAATCCATATACAATCGTTTTTCCTCTATGCCCTTCAGTTATTTCATATACTACTTCACGACCTGCTTATCATAATGGGTTCGTGATTATCCGGCTACTCCCTTCCCAATTTCCACACCCTTTTAAATTATTCATTGTGCATCTGCAGGAAGAAAACTCGACCATCAGTTGGCAGCGATGAATAAAATCACCAAGCTCATTTTCATTTTACTCTGAAGTGCTTTGCTTAATTTTCCGTCAATCCACTGCTATCAGATATACCGTTAATCCCCACTGATCCTACGACCATTGTCTTGTCGTGCTCAAAAGATGAATCTATTCTTGTTATTGATACATTCTACTTGCATTCGTTTTTTATGCTTTTGCGCCCGAATCGACAAGAAACGAGTCGATGAAACAGATCCTCTACACAATGCAGAAAGAAATAAATGCCTCGCGATCCGTCAAATGTGGACCATTTCTGCGACTTATTCCGACAGGAACGGCAGCAGTACTCAGGAATTTCACACAAAAATGGGTAGCTGGATTTTATTGTCCCTTTTGATCTGTGGGGCGGTGGCTCAACAAAATCCTGTTTTCGAAGGATGGTACGCTGACCCTGAAGGGATAATTTACAACAAAACCTATTGGATCTTCCCGACTTATTCTGCCAATTACGAAGAACAAATTTTCTTCGATGCCTTCTCTTCATCAGATTTCAAGACGTGGACGAAGCATCCGCGAATCATCGACTCGAATGAAGTTACATGGGCTAATAAAGCGATGTGGGCTCCTTCCGTCTTCACCCATGAAGGAAAATATTACTTCCTATTCGGAGCGAACGATGTTCATGAAGGTGAGGTCGGTGGAATTGGAATCGCAGTGGCTGACAGACCAGAAGGGCCCTACAAAGACTTGTTGGGAAGACCTCTCATCCAAGAGATTGTCAATGGAGCTCAACCAATTGATCAATTCGTATTCCGTGATGCTGATGGGACTTACTACATGTACTACGGCGGATGGGGTCACTGCAACATCGTGAAATTCAACGATGACTTTACAGCTTTGGCTCCACTTCCTGATATCGCTGGATATTACAAGGAAGTCACTCCAGAGGGATACGTCGAAGGACCCTTCATGTTCATCAGGAACGGAATCTATTACTTCATGTGGTCAGAAGGAGGTTGGACTGGACCAGATTACAAAGTCGCTTATGCTAAGGCGTCATCCGTCTTTGGTCCCTTCGTTCGAGAAGGAGTCATTCTTGAGCAAGATCCGTCCATCGCTACTGGGGCTGGCCATCACTCCGTCATTCAAGTTCCCAACACCGAGCAATATTTCATAGTCTACCACAGAAGGCCTTTGGGCGATAATGACGGAAATCACAGAGTCACATGCATCGAAGAAATGAAGTTTGACGATCAAGGAAACATTCTGCCAGTTAAAATGACTTTCGAAGGTGTAACTGCTCCCATATTGCCTCCTAATTAATTCAAATGTGATGGCGATAACTGAATGTAATAATAAATCACTCGTTTCCCACATTATTCACCCTTTAATTTGCTATTTGTAAATTGTAAGTCATAATTTTACATTTTAACAAACATTCGTTGAAAAACTGTTGACATAAGCAATAGCTATCACTAAACCCTACAATAACTACAACAAAGTAATACGGATAAGCTGTCTTTTTGAAGTCCAGAAGAGTATTTATACACGGAAGGAAGAGTATTCGAAAGGTTTAAAACATTGAAACTCCACTTCTTAAAAATTGCAATACACTGCAACTACACACGATTAAAACCATATAATAAACTATCGGACAAAAATGGTCAAACAAATATAAGTAGTGAATAAAGTTCCTCACCCGGTTAGATTATCTAAACTCAATCTAACTGACAACGTTAATTATGACAATTCAATTCAATCATCGTGAATTTAGCAACTAATATCGAAATATTGACAAGGCAATGTTCAGTCCTTTAGAATTTTCTTGATTTCTTGGCTTTGGGAGGGGCATCAGTTTCCATAAGCTCATCAGCTTCCTTTTGTTTTTGAAGGTCCTGCTTCATTCGTTGCTGACTGCGATCCTCCACAAACACTTTCTTGATAATGAAGGATTTCTCGTCATCTGTAAGTTTACCAGCGCTTAAAATATTGAAGTTATCCGGACAATTCGTAAAAGAGTATGGATACTCTTTCTTATTGCTTCGCATCCATGCGACAATATCTAAAATCAAGGATTTCACACATCATACACTGTGAACAACTGCTCAAAATAAAAGTAAAAATTGTACTGTTTTAAACTTACCAAATATCGCTTCAGTTCGAATGCGGCACAACTTCTGGGTGTTATTTTTACCACTGTAAGTACAAGTTTCTATCTGCTCTGGAGTATACATCGCTTTAAAAAGATGTCTAGCACAACCTCCAATATCGTCTTCGTTGAATGCAGCTGCCCATTTATCTCTTGGAATTTGAATACTATTGCCAACATTCTGTAAAATCAATAATAATTGCTTAAAAATAAGGCATGAAGCTGATACCAGTAAGATAAAGTAGATCTATTTACTCACAATAGGTTCCTCACAGACCTTTCCATTAGTTTCAGGATTAATAACGTGGCTTATGCAGCATAATTGACTATCGCGAGATCCTGAACAAGACTTTTGTTGCTTAGATCGCTTTTTCTTTACCTTCTTTGGAACATTCAGAATCACCGTAACAGTTGGTGTACTTTCTTTACTGACTTGTCCGTCAGAAATGACGACTGAAGGCACGACAAGACGGTCAAGAGTCTCTTTCCCGTCCTGATCATTTTGAACTTGACTCTGTCCTACATTTTCGTTGAGCAATGCAATCACTTGTTCATTTTCTTGCTGATCGTTCTGAACTGAAAGCTCTTGAATTTGTGAGATGACTTCCGCTTCTTCCTCTTCATCTGAGCTATACATAATGTGTCCAGGCTCTTGCCGACACACTTCATCATCTCCCACACCGAATACAGCATAGTTTGACCATTCGGTAAGCCCATGATCACAAGTCTTTCTTCCACTTCCACTTGATTCCCCCTGACCTGCAAAAACTTCCGACACCTGCAAATCATCCCCTTCGGCATTTTCAAGCAGCACAGCAGTAGATGAGCAAGGTTCGTCTAATAATGACGGAATCCGTTCCACCCGTTTGATCTCATCGAATAAGTCCCCTTTTCCCAAGCTGAACAATGATCCGTCATCATCTTGGTCACTTAACCTGATAATAATATAATTAAAAGTAGAAAGCTACTTCAAAGCACAATCTACACAAAACCATCAAACTTAAAAATGAAACTTTATGTCTAAAAACTTACGACAACCGATTTGTCCTTTCATCGGTGAAGTCAGTGTAGTCTCCAAGCAGTTCGTCCAAACTCATTGAATTTTCTCGTGTAATAATAAATTAAAGAAACACAAAACCTCAGTCCATAGGACAATCAAATAATCAAAACAGAATTTAAATTCTTTAATAACAAAAACACCCTATAAAATTAGACTAGGTAGACTCAAAAACCACTTTCCCTAATGGAGATAAATGAAAATAAACTAATTATTTCTACAGATTAGAAATATATTTGAATATTGAGATAAATAAATAATTGTTAAGTGTGAGGAGACGAAGGGGCACAACAGGTGTAGAAAGTGGAGAGACTCACGAGGAACATCCGCGTGGAATGCTTCCGTCCGGGGAGTCCCCAGCAGTACGGAAACAGTGCAACAACGGCATTAAATGGGAGAAAGTTAATTAAGCGCGTGCAATGTTATAATAATGTTGTGCCCCAGAATTGTTTAAAGAATTAAGGATCGCAGGAGAGCAGTGTGTGTGTAAGACTCCGTGTGACTTGGTTGTGTGACTGGTGTTTGCTTGCTTAAGTTAGTGCACCTTCAGCTGTGTGGAAGGTGGATAAAATATGAAAGGAATGAATAGGAAAGAAGTAGAGCTCTGCTGCATAGTGTGGTATAGTAATAGTGTTGTGGTGGTGGTGGAAAGCAAGTGGACTTAAGCAAGTAAAAGTAAAAAGCCCCTCTCACACCTAAACACATCAACCGATCTCTGATGATGTCTTTTAACCGTGTGCTCTGAATTTGTACACTATACATTAGGTAATACACTCTGTCAACACTGTCTCTCGCTCTGATCTGATGTCATTATTATTGTGTATTACTAAAAATTATGTATATCTACTTCCTATAAATGAATATGAAATTGCAGCTGCAAGAAGCATAACAAATACGATGATTGTACTACCTATATGAAACTGTATCTACTGTATCGTATAATCATATCATGACTACAAGAGAACAAATTTTGAGTTTTCGTATATTTTATGCTTTGCAGCTGCAATTTAATAAATATTTATAGTGTATATTAAGATTAAGATGACATAAGAATTAGTATAGAGTTATAGAGTTTATGTGATAGCTGTTTATTAATCTCACGTTCCAGTAGTCTAATGTTGGATTTGGATTTTGGATCATCAATCATCACTTATGTATGTATGAAGTAAATGAAGTTAATTTTAGTTGACAATTTAATTATTGAACGGATATGCTAAGCTAAATGGCTGCACAGTGCACGCTTAGTTTGCGTGTATTTCACCTTGAAAAGAACTCGTATGTCACCAAATGCTCTGATTCTACTTTTCAACGCATGCATGTGAGAAAAGTAATATTGTGATTATTGTGTATTTTGGGACAAGTATGACTTATGATTATGATGCATTATGATACGGAGCATTGCGGACACTCTTTCCGTTGTACATTGGTATTAATACATAAGAAATTATACACCTGGTATGGTTCATTTTAATTTAAGTAAAATCAACCTGATTCCTGTAGACTTTTGTCTTAGAATTCGTGTCTTCAAATTCCTGAAGGTTCAGAATCAGAACCATTTTCAGTGTCACAATTTTCTTTCGATTCGATGCATTCTTACGTGTACTTGTATGCACAAGGATGATTAAGTGATTAAGCTAAATTCGAATATTCGATCATAATATCATCAGTCGTTTCTCTACATTTCTATTAGTTTGGATTGGCGTTATAGAATAGAGTACTGACAAAATTGTGATGTCGAAATGAAAACACTTTAAGAGTGTTCTTATACAAAGCAATGAAGTTTTACTTTGTTAACTCTCCTCGTCTGTATATCCGTATTGTTTGTTAGTATTCCCAGATGTAGAAAGAAAGTAGCACCAATGCCCATAATTTAATACGCATATCGTAATCAGCCGTGTAGAAGTGTGTTTAATTGCTTGTTGCATTTTACAATTTTTGAGGCAACAGTCGCCATTTTCCAATTTTATTGATAAGCTACTAAATATTGAGCAGTTGTTTTAATGTGAATAGTGAATATATCTATGTGTGAAATACTGCTACACGTATCCACAGCGGATTACCTGTCCGGATCTTTTTTGTAGTTGTAGTCACTTGTACTTGACCGGTCGCTTATTGTAGATATTAAACATTACACAATAATACACAATCTTTCATAATAATCATCATTGGTTGACTGAGACTGAGACAGAGATGGACGAAGTAATTCACACAGTTACGTGTGTTCAGTGCTATCATTTCGTATCCTCACCTTGAGGTTAAGTAGACAGTGAGTTTTGATGCAATGCAAAATAAGGACTCCAATGCATGAGGTGTTTCAGTACGATAAAATATATACGCTATATTTATTTTCATTACAGATTTCGGTACATTCTTATACTTTTACCGACAGCGTAGACACGAGAAAAACGGTATAACTCTACATTTAAATAGGAATGATTGATTCGACTAATAACAATGAAGAAACAAAGAAATAGCTAACTATTTGAAAACTCAAGTTGCACGTTACGAAGCACCTTGAATGAGAAACACGAAAACATAACTTCCCAGTCACAACACATTCATTTCGAACTCGTCGTCCGGTTTACAAGATCATCATCATTCTCTCTTTCTGTACAAGCTACCATTTATCGACAATATTATTATTGGTATATATATAATATATTATATACTTTTCGGTTCATAAAGTAAGATTAAATGTAGAGTTAGTTATTTGTAATATATAATATTCATTTTAAATTGATTGATTACAATCTCCTCATTCACAGATCTCTATTGTTTTAAGGGTAACAAAGAGGCAGAATCTTTCATACTGACCTTTGGAAACGCAGTCACACACATATATCGCGATATAAATAACTCTAATACTACTAGTTAACATATGTAGTGTCACTTTAAGAGTAGAGGAGTCATAGTTTAAAATCTTGCGAATGGTAACTCAAGTTGAGAACTGACTTAATTCATTGGAAGTGATTTAGCTGGATAGCAGACAAAAAATAAGTTGGAAGCGGGAAGAACATTAATTCATTTTTTAGTTTTACTACTTTAAGTAGAAAGATAGAGATGCGATATAAGTGTGTAATATTTGGTCGGAATTTATCATTGCATAGTGGTGATGAATCCAGATTCATCGTACAAAAGTTTAATTTGAACTGGGGTTATTAAATTGTACACTTCACTATATTATTACTAGGAGCCTACGAATCTAAAGGAGGATCTGGAGGAAATGGGAACGGTCTTTTCAATTGTTTATCTTTTTGCAGCACCTCTTTTCCATCTTGTACCTTACCCTTTACTTTAGTCAGCTTTATCTTTAACTGATTCCTGTAACTGGTGAATATCTTCTTCTCCACAACTTTCTTGTTTTCAGCAGTTAAGGTGCATTCCAAAGCGGCCAGACAATCATACGATAGTGGGTCGACGTTCATCCCATCTTGGAAATTGGAGACGATCCAACTAATAGCACCTGGATTGGATAAAATAAGCATTATTAAAATTACTGTTGTATATTCACCAGAAAGTTTCTCATTTAACTACATGCAGATGCAACATTAACAGCAGAAAATAACCAAGTAAATGTGAGTGACTTACGAATGATAGCAACTTTTTTGCACGGATCCAGTACCCTTGTATCTCCTTTACCCTTTATGGTACAGTTAATGATCTCTTCATCGGAAAACAAGCATCTGAACAAAATCTCCGCACTTTTGATCATATTTGTCCTTTTGCAGGCTTCAATCCACTTTGTCTGAGGGATGTAAAAATCATCTAGCCGCATTTTCGGGCCAGAATCTGTACCGACTGTTACATCCATTGGACTCGGGGGAATGCTGAGGCTTGAGGAGGAACATTCATCCACGTTCATAGGAACTGAGTCATTAGAGGAGGAGGATGATAACCGATGTTTAGATTCGAGTACACTTGGTCCCAAGATTTCGACTATGTCTTTGAATTGCTCGTTGTTTTCTCTGACTTGATTGCGAAGCTCTTGTGGATCTGGATTGTACTCCAGTATGTACTGGTCGAAGTCAGATTTATCACATTGAAGTGACCCGTTTGCGCATAAATCTGTTAGGAGAACAGAATATGTTTCTTCAGACATTGACAACGACTCAGATGTAATAGTTTTCACCGATCGATAAGGACTAGCGGGTGGAGGATGAGGTTTCACGAAATGTGCCGCGGGAGGTAAGGGGCGTAAGAACGGAGATTGAGATTGTTGCTGTGGTGGACAACTATTGTTATTTGGTAAACTGAGAGGTATATTTGAGCCCATGTTTTGTTGCTGTTGAGCTCGATTAATTATTCTTCCATTGCTGACTTGAGACATAGGCATTGTGAAGCCATCGTTGCTGACCTGTTGCATTGGATTCTGTTGAGGCGGTTGATAGTTCTGAGGACCTGGATACCATCCTCCGCCGTTGAAAGAAGCTGTCTGTACACTATTAAACTGTTGTTGCTGTCCTCGAGGATTTGACTGAAAATTGCCCCCATTTACTCTCCCAGCTCCATTAACGCCATCGGCTTGTTGTCCAGGAGGAACCGTGTTATACTGAGGATGCCCAACTGGAGGAAACTGTTGTTGTTGTTGCATAGGGGGTTGTGATTGCTGACCGTTCCATCCTACAGAATGAACGGAATCGAAATAGCTCGGAGGTGCAGCTGGCTGTCCTTGATTCATGGAGTATTGTTGCTGAGGAGGCTGAGCATACATTTGGGGCTGTTGTTGTTGCTGCTGCTGCTGCTGATACACTTGTTGTCTGTGCTGCTGCATAGGCTGCATGGGACCGTTATTCATCCAAGACCCTTGTTGACCACCATTGTTACTCATTCCTCTTTGTTGCGCTACTTGCTGCTGCTGCTGCATCAGCCTCTGCTGATTTAGTTGTTGCTGATGCTGCTGTTGTTTCAAGTACATTTGGTGCTGGTGCAACTGTTGCTGCTGCTGCTGTCGAGCTAATTGTTGCTGCTGAAACAAAGCTTGCGCGTTTGGCGGTTGTGAAGGCATTCCTACAAATCTCTGTTGTTGCTGCTGCAAATGAATATTTGGCGCAGAGGGTGCGGCAGTATTTAAGTCTCTCGAAGGATCCACATCCATTTGTACTTGAACCTGTTGTTGCTGAAGCATTTGTTGCTGGTGTTGTTGCTGCTGTTGCTGCGATATAGGCTTAGGAGAATGAACGAGTCCTCCAGGACTACCTACTTGTCTAGAGGCAGCATGCTTCGTGTCGCTCAGGAGCTCATTCAAAATTGGATTGGACTTGGCATTTTGCTGAGTAGAATTGGGTGAATTGACGAATTCACTGGCACGCGGTGGACTTTTACCTGGCAAGGTCACGGGGGAATTGGGAACCTCCCCGGGCGGGGAATTATTCTGGAGATGATTGTTAGCCTCAGGTGTTGCGGGGGTAGCAGGACTCGAGCCCATGGAAGACGGGGTAGGTGGTGCCTTGAAACACCCATCTTTCATGTCAACAATACTATTATGAGCGAGATCTCCTACAGCTCTCATCGATGTATTCCCCAAATACGTGTTGGTGTGTCGATCCCGAGGAGAAAAGGGCGAAGGAGGACAACTGCAAATAGGTAACACAGTTTAATTAAGCCACTTCACTTAACTACGTCACATCTATCTCACATTGATTACTATGTACTGGGGCATCTTGCCACTAATTTAGTGAACCACCACCACCAATCCATGAACACAATTACTATATACACAAGTAAGTACAACTAACCTTGGATTAAAGCTAAGAGCTGGACTTGGCGTCTGAGGAAACGGCGACGCTGGCGAGTAATTTGAATTCGTTGAATTCCATGGACTTTTAGCATTTCCATACGAATTGGCAGGGTGAGGGGACTTTGGTCTCATTGCAGGGCTCCCGGGAACACACCCAAAGGCTCTACTAGAATCTAAACAGACATGAAAAACGCATTAATAAATAACCAATCTAAATCTCCCATCCCAAATTCCAGAACCTCCAATGCATAAACCAAATGAAGACTAACCATGACGAATACGTCCCTGGGGATGAGTCCCTTGGTCCGCGCCACCGTTGATTCCAGGTTTACTAGGCTGCTCCCGACCTAATCCTTCAGGGGACAAACTACTAACCCCCATAGGCAAATTTTTCCCCCCTTGTTGAATCGGCTGCTCCATTTCCTCACTATTGAAGGAGCGTTTAAAAAACTCGGCAATCAAAAGGTGGAAAAGTATACACAAAACTTTACAACTAGCAACTGAGTGTCTTACAAAATATATATATACCCCCTTCTATCGTTAAAACTGCTGAAAGTTTAGTTCTGGTCGAAAAAAGGGGTGTTTCGGTCGACCCCACCACCACTTCCACTCAGGGTCATTACGAAGAGGTCACTCGACATTTTGCGCTCGAGGAAGGAATTCACAGCACACAAACTTGTGTTGTTGACGATGAGGAAAGAAATCCGCCAGTGAAGAGCAAGCGAAGGGGTTTCTCATCGTCTCTTTTGCTCGTTGAGAGTAAAACAAAAAATGGCTGGATCCAGGGGCATCTCCGCTCCCTATCCTCTCCATGAGCAGGACCGGCGTTCCAACCCACCTTCCCCGTTATGCCCCCCTCCTCACTATTTAATCCTTCAGGTCCTAATCCTCCCCTTCCTTAGCTAAGTACACGAACTCCATTAGGTTTAAACTCCCTTCCTTAGGGCAGTACGCCTATGCTCATGTACGTAAGCTGGTGTGGATTTGGTCTCGTGAAGTGCGAAGAGTTAGATGAATCATTTGTGGTGGTGCGAGAGGGAGCCGCCACTGCTACACAAGTCTCATCTCTCCTCTTATATCCTTCACACGGTTTGTATCCCTCTCGTTCAAATCAAATCTCTAGACGATTCTCTATTCTCTTATAGTGACAGTGAGACTCTAGTGCTAGAAGACTTTATTCTACTTTTCTACTACACACCATGTATACGTGCATGTGCTGCTCAGTAAGAATGCTAGAAAATATTCGGTCCATTCTTCCTTCGTCTCTTATGTATGCTCTGCACCATTTTGATAATTGGAATGGTTCTCATTAATAGCTGGAGGATCATACAGCCTCATTTCACACGGGAGAGGAATTGTGTGATTTCCCTATGATAAAATGGAGGTTGAGGAAAGTCTCCATCAGACTCGAGTCTTCACTCTTCACGCTCCGTTTGCATGATACTTAATGTTCTTCGCTGTTATTAAACTACCTAAATAAAGAGATAAAGACAAGGGTGTTATGTATGTAATGTAATCAATAATATAGATGCATATTAACTCTCCATGATGTTCTGAAATTCTCTTGGAAGAAATTGGAGGGAATTCCGGTGCATCCGTACACGAGAGAGTCGGGTGAAGAATTTTGGGGTTTTGGATTTGAACAGGTAAACAATGCATCGTGATGATATTGTATGGAGAGATCATTAGAGCCAGGTAAGTAGCAAACGCCTACGGAGAGGAGACGAGTCAATCAGCAACCTTGAGAAGGCCCAATCGGCAATCATGGATCACGTCACAATCTCACACACACACACACGTAGCATATAGGCATTCCTATGCGAGGCTGGCCGACTCTGACAATTAATGCATTTTTAATGAGTCCCCTCCATGATTGCATGAACCACAATTCACGGTTATCCAATGATGATGAATGGTGGATTTGGTTTGTGCATATTTGCTGGAAATTGAAGATATCACTGCGCGATGCTCTTTGTTTTGTGTGCACCTTCTTACAAACAGTTAGCTTAAAAGTGAAATAGGCATCCTCCAGCCTCCAGCGATGTGCCAGACCGAAAGCTAAAGAGCTCGAGCTGAAGGTTGTGGACAAATAGATGAAGATACCACATACATTCATAATGATAATGACGCAATGTTCGGTGGAGTCGAATAGGATGATGATATTAAAGACAGATTATTACCAATTGGAATTAATCTTTATTTGAAACTCTGTTCTCTGATTAACAATTTAAAACATAGCCAGATAATAGTGTAGACAATTAAGGAGTTTCAAACATTTTTTTTTTCATTTTTTAACACCCGATTTTAACAATTCATTATTATTTGTATCATGATACTGATTATTCACAAAAACTTCATCGAAAACTTCTTGTCATTCCGTTCTTAAGTAATTAAGACGGATCTGTTCATTCTGTTCATAAGACACTTCGTGACCAGAATTAAGGAGCCATGGACCGACAGGTCGTACATAATGGCTCTGGAATAACACTAATAACAGTGTAACAGACTTGTTCTATAAAATGTTCATTTTGACACAATGATACATATTTATGACTATGGCCTTCCAAGGAAGAAGCAAGCGCTGCTTTACTTTCTTGGTACGTTCCTAAATCTGACTGAACAGTTGACAGTAATTGTACGGTTAGTTTTGTTTGTGATTACCAGCGTCGCTCGGACATTTTCCGTTTGTGATGCTCGTTTTGAGCATTTCTATAAATTGATGCGAAATTGCAAACATTTTATAACTCTCGAAAATAACAGAAGTTTTTCTCACACGTCACACATTACACTTGTACCGTTACATCATTTGGAGTCTCTTACGCTAAATTATTCGTTTCTCTAAAACATGATATCGTTATTTGAAGTAACGAAAAATGAAATAATTCGCAAATGAAGTAGGAATTAATGTTTAAGTCTTAATCTTATCAAAAGTTTAAAATCCAAAAAGTGATACTGTGTATAATCATAATGTGAAATTCAGCTTTGAATCGGTTAAGGGGAATTCAAACAAAACTGCCACGGTGCATTACATATTATTTCCTTTTCCGTTACTTAAAATAGCGATATCAGTTAATTGTATTGATATAAATGCTGCAATAATGAACAAGACTAGATTTCAGTGAGTTACGGCAGTCCAGTATAGACTTCCAGTATTGCAGCTCAGTCAAAACCATAAAAGTTCGGGAAAATACTCAACAAACTCGACAATTGCAAATCGGTATACAAGCGTAGAGTGTTAAAAATTCTGTCTTAAGAAATGAGACGTCTTGTTCTCCAATGGGAATGTAACAATACCCTTTGGAGAACAAGACGCCTCAGTTTTTAAGACAGAAACTTTAAAACACTAAGTCGGTGACAAAGATACATTCATGCTACTCAATTACGCTAATTCATAGCTTCAGTAGTTGAGCCTCAGAGAGATCACAATATTATTATGGCATGTGATTTGCCATTTACCTGTTTCGCACCATAATTCTGCACTAGAAACATACCTTACACAATATCAGATTCATTTGACAAACAACGCTTTAAAAACCTATTCATATAAAAGTAGTTAACAGTCTTTTCTGGAAGTCACAATTGTATACCCTTTTAAGTGAGAATTATTTTTCGTTATGTTTCAGCAAAACAGTAATTAATTAAGCTCCATTATTAGACATTCGACTATTCAGTATGAAAAATTCGAAAATGCATTGTCATCACATTAATCTTAGGAAGACAAGACCAGGCAGAAAGGCAGAACTCTAGTTATATCTACATGACTATAGTTTATAATTTAAAATTTTAAAATACGAGTTTCATTGAGATTGTTTTTGCTCAGTTACTATATAAAAATATTCGTAACCTCAACAATTAATATTATAGATCGTAGATGATTTGTACTGTTGTACTTTGTGGACTAGAAGGCTTAGAAATCACGCTGATCTCCTAATGCTTGACGAGCACTTTGGAATGACTCCGGTTCCGGCATAGCAGCCACAGTGTCTTCGACAGAAGAACCGCTTCCGTTTGACAAGACTGAGAACATCTCATATTGCTGATTCCTACGTTGGCCTGGGGAGTTCCTTGAAGATACTTCAATTTCGATCTCTCCCTTTGGACCATCGGGATCCGTGCAAAATGCCAAACTTGAGAACTCCAGGAGCTGATGAGCAGACGTCGCTGCTGTCTCCAGATGTGGAGCTTCATTAGCAGAGAAAGGCAGTCCGTTTTCAAACTGAGGAAGAGAGTAGCTGGAGTATTGTTGTGGGATATCCACAATCATCGGTGGGGACGGAGCAGCAGTAGTGCTGTCGCCTCCATTTCCAGAACTGTTGCTGGCTGCCATTGGAGTTGCAGGAGTCAACCTAATTATGGTTAATTGCTATTTACTCCTTACTGCTTATTAATGGTTATGTTATGTGTTATACGTGTGTACGTGAGTGAATTTAATTAGTGTGTCAAATCTTACCCGTCACCATTAAGATGTAACTCCGATAGATTTTGTCCTACAGGAGATCCGATGACTGACCTGGGTAGTACGGCCATGATTTTACTCATTGTTGGAATTAATACAATCGCCGAATATGATCGCAATTCACAATAATAAGCCTTCGTAGTCCCTTTTTGAACTAAACCTACCTAAGAATATTCTCGAATTAAGAAGAAATATAATTTATAACTTATACTAAAACACACGACATGCACTTCATGCCGTAACTAACTAACTGGCCCCTCATGCCAGGGTATTCATTCGATGTCCATACATATAGACACATTTACTGCTCTGTGATCTCTGCTCTTCATATGAAGTCTTTGATATGGTGTGCTATGCATATTGCACTGCACACATATTGTGTTAGGTAAGTTGGGTTTGCAAACAAGCAGAAATTGGCACGGGGGTGTGTTAAATACCACGCTGACTAGCTGACTTACCCTAATCTAGTTATACAACACTTCCCATAGGATGCTTATGCTTTTTTGGTGTATTCTTCCTACAGCCTTTCTATGCACCCAGCCATTCCACCCGGCTTTTAGTCTGCAGTGGGTATGGACATGGAGCGTGGACTTGTTACACGCTAACTCTACACTTGGAAAATGTAGCTAGACTTCAGACAGCACTCATGAAATGAGATCCATAAGTGGATCTTATGGAAATGTTTTCTTACAATCAAACACTATTAATAAAGCTTGATGGCGAATGCAATTATATATATATATATTTATATTTTTGTAACATTTGTGCCTGCGCCCTATGTGGAAGCAAAAATGCAAGTATGTGACGAGTTCACAATACATTACAAGTGGGGGAAAGCCAGGGAAGGGTGAGAGATTTTTGGGAGCCAAGTAGATCTGAGTGTCCGTGAACTACATGATATGGAACATGGAACATTCCAGCGTCCAGTCGTTTCATCAAGTCAGATAATGTCATTTTATTGGCAGCTTAGATATTCCTATAACTTCACAAACCTACTTCACAAACTTTTCTGTCTTGGTCTTCATTATCTTTCATAAATATAGCATCAAACCAGTAACACAACGAATCGATGCAATTCTTCTGGGTAACTCAACTTCAACTGAAGTACTTGAAAAGTTGGAAGGAACTACCATCAGCTCATTCATGAGGAGCAGTTTATTCGTAATCCTGGAATAACAGCTTCATGAACTGAATGAGTGCATAGTCTTCCACCGTTACGCTACATGACATAGGTTGTAGGAGACTGGATGAATCACTAATTCAAACCTTGGACTTATTCTGGTGACAAGAACCTGGTTGATAACTTAGCGATCGAAATACTACGGAAGTGTAAAATGGAAATATCTTCTATATTATTATTATAATGCCGTGACATTACAAATCTGACGATGATTGAAGAAAAATCAAAATTGATATTTTATTAAAATGCGGATTGAATGATTGATTCAATAATTAATTATCTTTTTTAGTAGAGACTATAGTACAGATGTCAGATTGACATTGACATTGGCTGATGTCTCAAAGAAATTTTGTATAATTCACACCTGTTTACTGGAAATTAAAAGAATGGTCTTGACTGCAAGGTCATATACTCAATTTAAATCAACCTATTTAATCAAAATCAAAACCTAGCTGCTCCACAGTTCTAATCGCAAAGTCTAGTTCACTCTAATCATATTTCTTTTTGACACAGTTTTGACAGTTTCAGTCGTATTTCATCGATTCCTTTCCAAATCAGGTGCAGTTGTGCATAACAGATTTTCTGCATTCTGAGATATGAATTTCATACATTTGATTATCAGTCGTGACATACTGACCCTTACATTTCTTGTTGCTATCAGTATAAACATTATCCCAGTAGTTGAATGTCGATCCCAGGAGCCCCTTGTCCGTAAGACTTCCTCAGGGAAACCTTACTACATTGTGGAATCTCCAAACTCTCATTCATTCCAAGAATCTCTGTATGAGACAGTAGTACCTTTAATCTACGAGTTCAAAACTCCCAATTGGTCTGACCCTATTAATCTAATCGACTATACTTGCACCGGAGACGACTTCGAGACTGACGGATATTCATGTCCAGTACTTTGGTACTGGCTGACTCAGGTTAGAGATGAGTTACAGAAAGACATCCTTATATCATCCCTGAGGACTCCTGACAGTTCGGGAATAATCCCAAGGGACATCAACACTTGCGACACCGTGACAGGGTACTTTGAAGGTCAATACTTAGGACCTGCAGGACGACAAGCGTTCTACACTGAATTACAAACCAATTGTCAGAGCGATAGGACTGTCATCCTTCCATTGAGTACAGAATACGTGGCTGACAACATTGACCAACCATATAAAACAATGCGAGAGAAGTTCTTCGAAGAATTCTACAACCTTCAAACTCCCGTCAATCGATCGAGTGACGCGATGTATCTGAACGCGCGGTACAATTTCTACTCCTCAGGACTCTTTCATTACTTCGCTGAAGCTCAGAGATGGAAAGATGCTCTGCATGACTGCAAATCGCGAAGGATCCCAAGGTCTCTCATTCCCCCGACTAACCTCCTCCAGAATATTCAAAACATTTCTGACAACTTCGCTACCCCCAATGGATTCTCATTGCACATCCCTGCGGATAAGATATCTGCTTACTACAGGAATGAATTCGAATTGGCAGATTGTGCGTTTACAGATGACTCCCTAATAGTTACTCTACTTATCCCACTCTCAAGTGTTAAAAAATCAGTGAGGAAAGTGACAATGTTCCCAGTTCCAACCCGAGAGAATATGGACTCATCTTTGTGTTTCATGGATGCCTTGAAAAATGAAGAGATTCTTCTGTTGAGTGAGAGCAGCAGTGATGATAACGATGACTCAGACTCACACGCCCAAGTGGTTCTGCCTGCCACAGACTTGGACTGCATCGGACACTCCCAATCTCTGTGCAAAATCAAATCCTCCTCCAGGTCGCCTTGGCCTCTAAGAAGATCTTGTGCACAAGCGATTGTTGAACGGTCAGATGAAGACGATGTCTGTGGATGGAACTGCTACCCTAGTAAACTCTTCCGATACCCAATGATAAGACAAATAGCTAGCGATAGGTTTCTAGTGGTTGGTGACCCACTTAAAAGAGAAATAAAAGTGGAGTGTCCACTTTATCAGAAACAAGAAGTACTGGAAGTTCCATCCTCAGGTATTGTGGAACTAATCCTGCCTTGTGATTGTCAAGTCACTCTTCATAAGGATGAAGTACACAAAGCTGGAAGTCAGTGTGGATCTGAATTAATCTTGCATCCTATCGATTACCCATTTATTGCTAAAGCCTCCGTATAATGCTTTTATATTCTGTACACAAATAAATGAACTCTGCTTATCATCACAACTTCCACGTAGTTGAGTTGCATACTTTTGCATTTTTGACAAGACGGCTGCTGTATTATCAGCATTTCATATGCAACGTGTGTGTTTGTTGTACTGTCTGACCCGTGCATGGACGAAGACTTGTTGCTGGCCAAACTCTTTCATGGATAACCTTCATGAACCTATAGTATATGCCCGTTTTGCATTTCACATCTGCATTTTTACTTGTCCGACTTAGTGATTCACAAATAAAACAAACATTATTTTTTAGTTTTTGTCATTTACAAACGAATTTATTGGTAAAAGTATGAACTTGTGTATTTTGTACAATTATTTTGTGGTTTGATATTTTCATTTTTAACTCTATGAACTTTATGAACATCTTTCATTTAAATATGTACAGTAAAATATCTTACAAAAGAGTGTAACAAAAAAATCGACTTACAAAATTAGGTTGAGAACATACGAAGGATTACGAAGGTCGTATTTTGACTAAAAACTGTTACGTTTAGCACCACAACAATTTGGTTTGGTAAAGAGAGACGGTAAATTATTGTAGCAAAGGCTCGGACTTCGGACCCAGTGAAACGATGAGAGCAAAAGATTTGATGCACACGAAATGGCCTCCTGCTTTCCTCAGCGTCATCCAATCTCTTATTCCACGGTTCCATCGTCAACTGCAAAGAATCATGTAAAAATTAGCTTACAAATGTGCGGCACAATTATTCTCAATTCTCATGCCGATTACTTACGAAGACCGATTTTTGCAAGTGGAACATGGATTTCGAGAACTTTTGCACTGGGAACACTGCGACTGGTTAGCTTTGGCGATGTAGCTTTCAAGGTTGCATACATTAGAATATGCATTCAAGTGACACTTGCTTCCTTTACTGGAACTCTTGGGTTTCCAGCAGTTGTCTTCCGAACCGGGAACCACTCTCCCATTATCCCCCCAAGTTGACCGAGATGATGACATGTTTGAGATGTATGACTCCTTCTGTTCTTGTATATTGCTTCAAGTTGAAGGTCCACGAGGAACTGATTCACTAAAGGAACTATACAATCCCTTTTATACCTTTCTTCTTCTACTCCTGATGAACACCATGAACACGGACGTTTGCTTTTTAAATGCATGATGATAGTAGAATGAATTAAATTCATGAATGAGCTTTAAGCTTGCGACTCCAGAGATACCGTTTCTTAATATGGTTTCAGTCAAAACTCAACCTTCCACAATAAATGCACCGGTGTCTCTTTCAATTGGCTATTTCACTGAAAGCAATTTTGTCGTATGAAGTAATTCGTTATTTCAAAACAATGATCCTGTGTAGGTAACGTGCACACGTATTCCTAGTTTCGTTTTTTGTAATGAGTAGAGCTGATAATCGTGGCAAGTAGTAAAGCAGTGCTTTAATACTACAATATTATGGTAGGGTAGTAAATAGGTAGTTTTTTAGTAAGACGTGTGATAACATAGTCATCCTATATGTATATTGTATCGTCTGAATGGTAGATCCTCCTGTAGCATAGTAGTAACTATGTATGTGTGTGTAGTACAGATTCCTTCATGTATTTAACAGAGACAAAGATTGGGATTTCTGAAGGAAATGTGATGGCCAATGCTCTCCTCGTATATTCCACACAGTAATATTGCTAACTTTTTTGCACGGCTGAAAGGCTGAATTCACGATGGTTTCACATCAACTTACTGGTGACTCATCTATTTCCCTCTACAACAGCAGTTTATATTGGCTAAAACAGTAGGCAGTAGACGAATAGCCACTAAATGAATGTCAGGCAATTACAAGATTCACTAGCCGATGGTCAGTTTATAGATAGATAACCCGAGTTACGGAGTATTAATGTAGAAAGAGTAGAAACCAGTTAAGAAAGGATAATCTCCCGACACTCCCGAGAGAATCTAACTCGGCCGTGTCCTTCACTATTTTACTATTCGTATAAAATGACTAAA
The DNA here is from genome assembly GCA_034696625.1 of Isotomurus palustris. NCBI lineage: Eukaryota > Metazoa > Arthropoda > Collembola > Entomobryomorpha > Isotomidae > Isotomurus > Isotomurus palustris. The sequence continues at coordinate 2,938 of JAQGAD010000376.1, read as the reverse complement.
ACCACATAGGCTCTCGTGAAGATTTTTCTTTCATTGATGAATCCAACTCATGAGGAATGATGAAGATGATAATTTATGGATTATTTGAGTAGTTTGTGTTCCTGTTTAGAGAATCAAATCCTGAAAGAGACCGGTTTTTCAAGAATCAATAGTTCAAGGTGTTAGAAATTTAAGAAATTCCTGAACGGAAGTGCTTGAGGATGCATCTCCAGGAAGCAGGATAGGTGAACGACTGTGCCATATTCAAAAGCTCAATTGCAACCAATTAACATCTTCGAAGAAATCGAACTCGTTTTCTTTACTGGCTTATACTTTTTCACTATAATTTGATACCAGTATTGCCGATTAAAGCAATTTAATACTCAATTCTTGTTTATAACAAGTTTTTACTTTTACACACATATCTAAATGTGACTGGGAGATCAAGTGAGGTAATGAAGTTATAAGCTGTTGGATTGTAAAGCTTGGGTATTTCTGCAAGCTTAGAAGGAGGTGGACTATCCTTGACGATCTTCCAATCGTACAGCTGCGAGTCTACATCTTGCATGTATGTCAGTGGTCTATCGTAACGTTGTATGATGCAAAAAATTACTTGAGAGTGAACGTACTCGTGCGAATGTGGATTAAAGTCTAAGAACGTTGATTGATGAACGTGCAGTAGTACATAATATATATTTATGTATTCATTCTTGTTTTATCTCACAGCTAACAAGGCAAATACGGAGAGAGATTAGTCTTTTATATTAGGAGCTTATACTTACTGATTTATTAACATTTGCTCTACGATGCAAGAAAATCATTATTTTAAACGCTGATTTTAAAATTTCTGTGAATTAATTGGAGTATACTGGATGGAAGCACTGACACTTTAATTAAATTATGCATGATGTAGAGTCAAAACTGTCAACTTTGCCTTGAACTGTACTATAAACTAACAGTTGAAATAACATTATTTCAGGTTCCATAGCTGAATTTAAAAAAAGCTTAAATCTCGTTCATATCGCCTAAAGCCTAAGTTCATATTGCTCATCCTCATGAATGTGCAATGTGCCTGTTTGCCCTATGGGTGTTTACAGGTGCTAATTTAAATTCGAAAAACTTCACCTTGAAATTGAACATGGAGATCACATCATGAATTTGGACTTACAAAGCATTGCTCATGAAATCAGCTACACAGCCAGTTCTTCTTATTTCACCGAATTCGGTTCACTTTTCGTTTTCTACTTCGCTAATAGATGGTTCCCGGTATGCTGAATGTAGCTTTTTCTCGGTTTCAGATTTTGTGTCACTTGCAACTTGAATTTTTCATCAGATCGGAAATAAAATAAAATTCAGGCTCTGTGCAACGCTATCTGCGCTTTTTTATTTGTAAAGACTTGCTTAAAAATTAGCAATATAATAAAATACTTCAGTCTAAAAAGTCATCTCATGACGGCTGTGTGGGAATGGAGCAGGCAGTTTCCTTTCCATTTTACCGATCGCAACATTCAAGCCGCACATTGTTGAGGGCAGTGTCATCATCTACGATTAATGAATTAATGCATAAAAATTAAATGACCTTCCAAGCAAAATTGTGCATTCTTTGATCATCTTCGCATTACCATTTTCTTGATACGGTTCCACTTGGGTACTTATAGCACACACGGCTTGATTAGAATTGCACTTTCTAGTTGCTGTCCACGATCCGTACGTGAGTCCATCAGCTTCCAGCGTTTGTTCTGCAGCTCCGTTGGGATAAGAACAGAATACTCGGATGTTATTAGTTGCAGTGTCATCCCCAGCAGAAGGACTTTCTACTCTGAGCTGAAATCCAGTGATATATCCATCGGGAGGTAAAGGTCTACTGTCACTTCGGCAAGAGTAAACTTGTCCCCAGTTGCCCCATGCAGCTTCTGTGCTCGTGATATAAGAAGTTGTCACATTCCCAGGATCTCCACAGTATAGTCTAATTGCATTTGCTGCAGTGTCGTCTTCGAAGAGTCCCTGGTAAGGCTCTGTCTTCAATTGCACTGCTTGGGCGTATCGACCAAAAGGACACCTATGCCAGCCTAATGAGCAAAGCAGCCATTAAGGAAATTGCCATTCCCACTGTCCGTGAAATAAGTACAGTACAGAAAAAATGCTTTCTTACCTCCCCACGCTCCCCAATCTGTTTCTTTTGGAGACTCAATGACGACATTGGATTCAGCTAACCTGGTCAAGGCTACGACCAGAAGAACCACCACACTTTCAAAATTTCCTTTCATTGCAAAACTTTCCCTTAAATTCCTCTTGTATTTATTTCCAGTGAACTTACTGATCTGAGACTGTACGATAACTAGAATTCAAACACCCATAAAGGATCAATTTATACCAGATACAAAACAAAGTTACAGTTACAAGTACTTTGTTTTCAACTCATTTTGACATACAGGAAGTTTTAATTGTAAGTTTGAAAGATCATATCATTTTATAATGTAATGAAAACTTTCCATATCTGCTCATAAACAAGCCTAAATTGTTTATTGTTTCCCACAATCAAACTTTTACGTAAGTTAAGGAGGTAGCATATGAAACCCGTTGGTAGGGGAAATCCCCATAAAGATACTATAGGTTAGGTTCTCGTCCCTTCAACTCCGAGGGTACTTAAGCTAGGAGTACACATGATAGCTTAAATTAAAGGGGAGGGTAATCGCTTCAAAACATCCAATTCCGAAGTCCACTATTTTGCTTGCAACGTCTACAGTAAATCAAAATGTGCAAAAAAATCGTTAAAAATCACGTTTTCGTATATTCCTTCGGGTTTATTATAAAAATGGAGACCTAAATTAAAAATCAGAATTGGATGTTTGGAAGCCAACATTCTTGTGGTCAGTTGACGTTGTTCTTCGATGTCGTAGCTTTTAAAATGACAGAGTTGAAGGAGCTTGAAGTTACGCAAAATGAAATTTTTCATCTG
>JAQGAD010000375.1:0-42438 GCA_034696625.1 Isotomurus palustris | reverse complement strand
AACTAAAATCAAAATTAATCATGTAAAGTGACCAGTGCAGTGATATAATCTATTACATAATTTAATAATTTATAACTGTAAACATTGTTTCGTTTAGTATAGTATATTTACTGTGTCCTTGTGGCAACTTCAACTGTGAAGCAGTGACATTAATAAATGTATTTCTCTCTGTATACAATACACTTTTAAATTGTTGTCTAATCTGCCTAATTAATAAAATGGTGAATTATTTCTCTAAAGGTTCTGATTCTGACTTTGTCCTTTGACTGCATCTTGTCAAGATTAATCGACAGCACTCTTGTAGCATCCAAAACTCCTCTTTAACAAAAGCTGAAGTACTATAAGATACTAAGATTTCAGGGAATACAAATTAGCGTTGCCATGAATTGAGGCAGAAAAGAACGAGAAACAAGAAACTCTGAACTCCTTAGAATTTTAAAGCGAGTGGGCCACTTATTATTTCACACAGCTTTGCCGTACAGATCTTCCTACTCTCCTTACGTAGGTTAAAGACAAGATGCCTCCTAAATTGAAGGTAGGGAAAAAGGGTGGTAAGAAGAAAGGGAAAGGAAAGGGAAAAAAGGGAAAGAAGATTAAGCAATTGGATCCACCGTTACCCTTACATACACTCACGACCCTGTACAATCTTCTGCGAGAGAAAGCATATGACATAAAGCGAATAGAAGGAAAGGTTAAGAAGAAGCGTATTGAAGGATGGTACATGACAAGGGAAATTTTGAATCTCAAACATGACAATCAGCTCTACCATGAACACCTTCAACATAAAATGGACCAACTCAAGAAAATTATTGCAGAGATAGAGTCAGTTCCTCAATCAATTACTCTTTACCTCCTCTTAAATTTTCACTAAAGTACTTTTCCTTTAAAATTAATTAAAATTCCCGTCCTTTTCCCCCGTTTTAGAGAAGAACTTGCTAAAGAAAAGGAGTATGTTGATCGCATAATCGCAGAGAAAATTGCAGATATAAACAGAAAGATGGCTGAGTACAGAGATCGAATTGCTAAAGGAGAAATCGCTTTGACTGAACTGAAATTAAAGTTGTTGGAATTCGAGCCGTTGATGTAAAGTTGCAACACTCAAAAATTTACACTTTCAAAACAGGTCACAAAGATAAAAATGAAAAAAAAAATGCTTAGGCTGTATTATTTTTAAAATGTTACAGCAAGAAACTAGCTGCCCTGATGGCCAGGTTAAAAGAACTTGAAGCACAAATTCCTGGTGCTGAATTAGAGGCAAACATCAAGACTAGACATTTGAAGAACCAATATCTGAAGTAAGGTCGCAAGCAGAATAATTCATAATTTATTGTTCTAAAATGCGATAATTTCTAGTCAACGGGCTGAAGTTCACAATTACTTGGAAGCGATGTTGTACGAGTTGATAATGACGTGCAGAGCTCACCTTATGCCAATTCTTGCAGATCACATGAATCAAATGGAGTTGGACAACAGTTGCAATCGATGGGATTTGCGTCGACTGGACGTGACTAATTTTGTGAGTCTGCTTATTGTAAATTGCACAGCACATTAGTTATAAGTTATAACACAGGGTTTCTTCAAACCTACTTAGGAATTGAGTCAGAAGAAGGAACAGCTTTTAGAAAAACGTAATGCATTGAATATGGAAAAAGGCTATCTTGGAATGGACTGGGTGTTTGTGGTATGAAAAATAGATCACCTATAGACCTGCACTTTAATTTAAAAACAGTATTATCATGCGATGAGGCAGACTGACTATTTTTAATTGAAAGAAACTAGCGCAAGCAGAAGCCAGAAAGAAAGCAGAGAGAAAGGCCCAGAGAGAAGCCATGAGAATGCGAGGAAAGACACCACCTCCTCAAGAGGAATGTGAACTTTCCATAATATTCGCCGAGTATCTCAACAATGCTTTGTTGAAAGAACGTCTTCGAATAAAGAAAGAAGAGCGTCTTCGTCAACTTAAAGAAGAGAAGCTGCGGAAACAAGCGATTGAGGAGGAGAAAGCTCGAAAGAAAGCAGAGAAAGAAGCACTGGAAGCCAAAAAACGTGCTGAAGAATGGGGTAAGATGATACAACTTTCAAACAGATCTCACTTTGTTCATCGACAGCATAATTAAAAAATTATTATTACAGCGCTTGAAGAACACGATGACGAAGAAGAAGAGTTCGACGAATGGGATGAGATGGAATACTACGAAGACGAAGATGGAAACATAATTCTCGCAACTGCTGGAAGAATGATGGAACACAAAGCTTTGATGGAGAACAGAAACCTCGAAGATGACGCAGACTTTGATGATGACTACAAATCTCGAAGAGACGAGGGAAGTGAAGGATCTTCCGGTTCTTACAGCGGATCTTCTTCATCATCGTATTCTGGGGAATCACTCGACGACGCTCCATCAACAATGAATCCCAACGACCCTGATTACGATTACGACGATGACTATGACACAAGTGCACCTAAAATTACTTAAGTACTCAGTGCTCCATCATTAATTAAATTTTAAAACCTAGACTATTTAATCAGAAAAAACTTGACAAGAATTTAAGCAAGTCATTTTACTATAAAGTAAACTCATTCTCACTTATCAAATGCGTAACAGTATAGTTCATTTTCTACAAGTTGTCATTCACTATCGCAAACATTCCATAGCCTAAACCACCAAAAATCAACGAGAAAACTAACAAATGCATTAAAAAGCGATGACAAGTAATCCCTCGTCGTTGAAAGTAGGTGACATCCTACAGAGAAAGGAAAGGAATACTTTGTCATCATCTTAACTTGCGTAATCATCAGACAACCGTTAGATACTTACGGTCATAAATCCAGCTCCCAAAAGACACGCTTTCAAATCAGGAGTGCAATGAGGTGGGAAGATGACAGAAACTGTTTTGGGATTCGGAATAGTTTCTTCAACCAACCCATCATAACCTAATTGGATTTTTCCTATTTGAACATTTGTGTCTGCACTGCAAATAGGGATTTCTCGCAACCCACAAATCTTACAGACACAACATTGACTGCATCCTGGAAGTCTTAAAGTATACTGAGCCGCATTTGTTCCATCTTCCACAACGTACAAAGGGGAGCTACAGTTAAAAACAGCGCTGATCTTTCCAATAAACACCGACTTGTACGTAGCTTCTGTTTCATGAATACAGTTAAGGAAACTGTCCACTCCCAACATGCAAACAATACATGTCAAAGGTCGACTGAATTTAAAAACGGACTGTCCTGTCTCATCATAAACTCGAATAACAAAGGAACGGCTTTCTCCAAAGAACCAACCCAAACAGCCTTTCTCCTCCACAGCGTAGAAATGTCTTCGTCCGGAGTAATCCAAAATCTCATAAGTTCTACTGCTGTCACTTCTCATGATTTCTGAAAAAACATCACCTCTAGTTGTCACTTCTTCACTGTGGAAGAATATTACCATACTGCTTTACCGGCAGGAACATCTGTAGTCGGACAAATGTACACAGAATCCATGTCCGAAAGCTTGCAGAAGGCAACGCCCATACTTCCTTCTGATTCTTCTGAGGCTGCAGGAGATTCCAATCTTTCATTAGCGGTCGACTGTGGCGGTGGAACTGGGTACGGCCACTGCATGACTGGGTTCTGTGTATTAACAGGCCAGTCTGGCCTTGAAATGATAATTCCAGAAGGTACCATTGGAAGTTCATCATGAGAAGCTGGAAAAACCTTCCTGTGTCCACCTCGTTGGTGGGAATGGATCGAGTGATCTGAAGCAGAAGCTTCTTTATCAGTTTGATGAGCATTTCCAGGATTCGGATGCTCCGTATCCGCAGCAGCAGGTTCTTTAGGATGAAGGTCTTTATGATGAGGATGGCTAACGTGATGTGCAACAGATTCTTTAGGTTGATGCGGATGTCCAGGAGTGGAGTGCACTGCGGCAGTATCCTTGAGATGCAAGTCACGTTGATGAGGATGACTTGAGTGGTCCTCAGCAGCGTCTTTAGACGGGTGAGCTCGTGGACGAGGATGACTGGGATGATCCGCAGTGCCTGGAGTAGTCTGTGTTTGATGGTTCGTGTTAGTATTGTGGTGAGTAGACGGTATGTCATGGTCACTTGAAACATATCCTGGATGACTGGTATACGTCTCAAGACTGTCCTGTTTGTTCAAAGTGTCCCGAAATCTCTTCTTCGCAGGACCAAAACGACTGTCGTGACTATCGGATTCCCGACCGCGGTGAGTTTCATCTGTTAAATTAATCCGTTTCGTGACTCAATGGTTGGTTATTAATCCACCGCGATGTAAAATCATTATAGACACACTCACCGCTGATGCGTCTCATTGTATGCATCCCGTGTCATGGTCATCGTTGAAACATTAAATGTGTAAACACAGTCAATAAGAGGAATCGATAGGAAGTCATACTGAAGATAAGGAAACTGATAAGCCATGCATGCAAATACGATTCCTTGGAGAGTCTTTCAAGTTAAAGTAGCTAACAGCGACATTTACTCTCACAGTAATACCATTAAACTTCAGTTTATATACTCGCTGCATCTCTAGTTAGCAAAGATTTATTGAACTACAACTGGAAAACTAAATTTACACAATTGAGCAGCAATGCTGCGCTCGTTTCTTTTGTAGCCAACGATTAAACACGACTACTCCAACTCCAACAATTAAAGTTTTATCGAGGGTCGTCATTCCGTCGACAATTTCCACTCTAAATGTCTTCCCAAAGTAGCTGCCTTTAGATGTCTGCAACCCAAAACCCATTTTGGCGACTACAATCGCAGTGCCGTCTGCAGTAAGCAGTTCTGTTTCGTTAGGGTTGTCCTTTCCTTCTCTGAAGATGAAGGCTAATTCACCATCCATGTCTATCACTGACAGAGGAACCATTCGTGTTCTATCTTTTCCGGCCTATAATCATCCATTATGTTCTGTTATTCATGACTGCAAAAACTTGCTTATTTCTGTGAATTTACAAACTTGCAAGATTATTACCATTACCATAATCGTCACTAAACTCGCGGCGTCACCAGACGCCCCTAAATGTCCGAAATTAACAGATCCAACTGCGTTGTTGAATTCTCCTTGTGTTATAAAGACGACCTAATTATTCATCAATTTGTAGGCTTTGCACTTGCTACTAAAGCGTGACATGTCTAACAGAGGTGCATTGCTTACATCTTCTAACCCAGATTTATCATCAAGGCCAGTGATGGCTAAAAGACTTTCTCCTTTCGCACTCTTCAACACGAAGCTCATAGGGTCATTCTCATTAGCTAAGTACGTATGCCACAACAATTTACATCCTTTATCGTCAGACACCGGAACTAGATTTCCTAAGCCTTTTCCTTCCGGCTCTCCCTTTTCCTCGATCGTTCGTATTTGATAGCCATATTCCATGCTGTTTCCTGTGAGAAATTAAGCATATATTTTAGACATAAACATAACCCCAGCGATCAAAAGAAGATAGGAATGAATCAAAGTGGCATATTACATGAAGCATATATAATTAAAGTGCAGACCTGGAGTGGCTGTGAGTTTTGTGGAAATTACAAAGCCTGATGAGCAACGGAGTCTCGTTTCAAACTCGTGAAAGTCTTTGTGTAAAAGTTCATTCAGTCCTGTTAATAAACGACGAGCGACATGCTTGAAATAAAACCCAATAAAAATGACCCCCATTGTTAAAACCAGTTTTACCGAATAAAGTACTTGCTAAACTGTACATATTTCGTGACGGGACTGGAGAAATATAAATCTCGTTTTCGACTGATCCGATACTTCCGGTTGCACATGAACCTTGCGTATGTAACTCATTGTTAGAGCCAGGGCCATCAGCAGGGGACTGGATAGGCGAGTCGGATGCGTAAAACATCATGCTTAATCTCTTTACAAAACTTTCAGTTTCTGTTGTAGGTTCTGGAACTCCCAGTGTATTCTCTATTATAAAAGAAATCATCTTATGTAACCTCTTATTGCATAACTTCTTTAAATGTCTTACAAACTAACCAGGTTGTGCTGGTTTCTTATCGTTAAAAGACAACGTATTGTTCTTGGCCTTAACAGATGATCTGCCGGCCATTTTGAGGTTAGTCATCCAATCCAATAGTGTTTGACTAAATACCTTATTCATTTTGTTCCCTTATGAGAGTCCATAGGATAGGTGCTTGTAAGTAAGGACAACACTTGCATAAGAAAAGTAGCTATGGCACTTCCTTGTTACTCTTTTTATTATGTAGATTAGGTACACAGGATCTACAGGAGTTGTTCTTATCACAAAATGTTATCTTCTAAAGTAGTAATTAATAATTTGCCTTCAGAACAACTTGTTAATTTACTGAAGATGACCTAAAGACTAATACTATAAGAATAGTAAGTCAATTAGGCTGCGCCAGTGGACCCTTCAGACTTAACACGACTAACTCCCGATTCCTCTTCCGGAACTTCTAGCGTTCCTGTTACTGCTGCATGGCGGAAGTGATCATGGAACTGCAACAGAACTTTAAATGTACTTGCGATTCAGCTTAAACATAAAATGCGTAATAAGGAGTTCCTACTAGAACAACAGCTGCTCCTATGATCAAAGCCTTAGCCTCTGGACACGGACGAGCTTCCTTGTCGAAATGAATGCTGTAGACAATTTGTTCTGTTCCGCTGTGATAAGGGGAAATACTTTGTTTGTGTTTTCCACATGCGATATCAGCAGCCACCAGATTGTCGTAAAGGTATTCCATAGCTACTTGATTACCATTTCCATGTCCTCGATTCAGTACATATGCCTTCACGTTCCTCTCATCTCTAACTATGTAGATGGAATGCATGTGTTTAGACACAGAGCCTATGAGACTTCCTCCAACATAAATCTTCACGCCTGTTCCCTGTAATGAGTACACTAGAAATCAAACCTAAATATTCTCTAAGCAGGAAATCACAGATCTTGGAAACGTACGCAGATGTATCCTACGCAAAGTCTAAATTGCCCGATGACAGTCATAAGCTCGTTTCCCCCAGAATTGGTGAGTATGTAGAGCAAAGGATCCTTCGAGGATTTCGTGAAACCGGATTTGGTGCTGGAACATTGGCTGAGAATAAATATTCTCAGTCCAGCGTCGTTGATGACATCGTAATTCACTAAAGCAGAATCGCAGGTCCCCGACTCAGGCAGACCTTAAGAAATTGATACAACAATCACATTTACTTACACATTTCCCTTTTCCCTGTGTTTAATGCTTTTGTATTGAGTTACATCCTTCCTTGTGTAATTTAGGGATAATAAACAGAGTTGTTGCCTCCTTGAGAAAATCCTCGAACTGACAAAGAGCTAGAATAATTAAATTAATCTGTCATTGTCTTCTGTCAATCAGAGAGTGTATGTGAGTGAGGACATCAAAACGGGAATAACTAACAATGTGCTGCGGTGTCACGCTCAATAGAAGTTCGTCTGAAGACATCCTTCGCGATAAAACTTGTACGAGTGGTCTTAGTTTCATCTTCAGTTATTTTTCCAGTACTCATGATATTTCATTGACTCAGCCGATGTTACTTTTGTCCTTCATGGAGATTTGGTATTCAGGCCATATTGGTGTAGATTTTTCTATAAACACTTTATTCGTTAGGAGATTGGCTTTTATAGCCTGGAATGAATCGTATGTATGACAACATTTCAACAGTAAAGAGTGGTTGTAGGTGCGGCTTATGCCATTTATTTATTGAAAGACTTTTGAATCACAAGTAAAGTCCTAACGCAAGAGTCCACTCACCATGCAACTCACTGCGAAGGAAAGCAAAACTTCTTTGCTTTCTGCAGGAAGCTTTAAGAAAGGAGGCATCACACAGTCAGCAATCTCGGCAGCGTCAGAGGGTGATCTTGATGATCTACAACTAATCTACTCGAGTGACACATTTATAAGTGATGGTGAATGTCCATATACCCTTATCCAGTTTTATAATACACAACAATTAAAAGCCAGTTTATGTCTTTTGATTTGTAGACGAATCTTGGAAAGAGCATCGAATAGAACTAGAAAAACTAGACGATATGCTGCGTGATGCAGATCATCTGTTTATTTATCGAGTCAATGATCTATCTAAATTGGATCTTATAAGTAAATCATCATTCAATAAGGCCATCTCTATTAATCAATTCACAAAATTTCAAACTCATACATTATTCGCCTGCTATGTTCCAGGGTTTCCAGAGAATGAACACAGTCGAACTATTGGATCGTACTTGATAGGCAGGCAGGATGGACACACAGTTCTGATTGTAAATCAAGTAGATGTACTTTTCTACGACCGAGGTCGGCTTCCTATAATGTACGAAGTGTACAGTAAGAATGATCATCTTTTGTTTACTACCGATGGAAAGGAATCCACGTGTGGAACAATGGTAGCTTATATATTAATCTTTTCGTACATACATGTGAAGATTCCGATGTGAAGCAAAGTGTGTAATTATGACTTATCGGTGACTCCCACAGACAATCAGAATCAGAGGTAAAGGAGACGTAGTTCGAGGGACAGTGGAAGCCGCAGGGTTTTGTGCGTTTGAAATTAATGACTTCTACACACATCAACTGTACTTCGTTCAGATTCCGTGTTGGGTATTCTTCTTCACGTGCTTTCTCTTTTGCTTTCACCCATGCCTAAGAATCGCCAGGAAGGAAACCAAAAAAGTCGTTGCCACAATGAGTTACAAAAGATCAGAAGTCGAATCAGGAAGACAGTTCTGTCTTCATTTCCTCGATGGAGAAATGGCAACGGATAACAAACTCTTTCTTCTTGGAGCTTCACTCGCATTTGTAATTGATCAGTAATACTATTCCCTGAATGCAAACCATTACGATTACTCCATTTAGGATTTATTTTAATTATTGCATGTTGTACCAAATTGCAGTACCACATTTACTTTAAACGACCAGGGAAAGCTCTCCGATGCTTACTCTTTTTCTGCCTCATCATTACAGTCTTGGGTTTGTTGGGAACGATTCTCTATTTCGTCTTAATTCTGAGGGTTTGAAGTAGTGTGAAATGTTTAATTCTGTGACTTATTAAGATGATGATTCTATTTGAGTTCGCAAATTAAAGATTTATTGTTAGTTTAATCTTTAATGCTCTCATACATTATTTCCCTAAATGTTTAACACATCTCACAGGACTATAAATCCAATTGCTGCTAACCCACCCACCACAATGCATACAAACGCCAATCCAAATATACAAAAGTATGGAGACCTGGGTTTCATCTTTCCAAATAAATTAAAGTCCTGCAAAGATAGACCACAAGCAGTTTGAGTAAACGAGACACAAAAAACCACCTTTTAGCTTCAAATCTACAAATCTACAGACCAGGGACAAAGTTGCTGCTATCAGCAGACACCTTTCTTGGACGTCTAAGCCAGCATATTCAAAGTTGATTCCCAACAAACCTCCAACAACTTCTTCTTCATCATCGTCATGATCTATTCGACCTATCGTTCCCACCTTGATTTCTTTAGTCAGTCGCTTCCCAGTCGATGGATCCTTTCGTCGGAATACCTCAAACATTCCGGAGTTCAAGCGACAACAACACTGTGGCATGTTTATACAGCAGTTGTTCAACTCAAACTTGGTTCTTATAATTGCAACTTCATTTCTGTAGGCGTCTCGTATCACGAAGTGGGGTAAACACAGGGCCCAGTTTGTTTGGGTGATCACACCTAACGGTTTCGTGTCCATTTTTACAAGAAGTTTCTGTAAATCAAATGAAAATGGTTTTTTGCATTCATTTCTTGGAGTACTCATGGACGATCCCAAACATTACGCAACTTACATAAGGATTCAACTTGGAACTTGTAAGCCTGAGGTAAGTTTCCCCCGAGTTACGATCCACAATGTGAATGTCACACCTGGTATGAAACTTTGTAGGTGTTTTCTGCACAACATAAAACAGTATTTTGTCATCTCCACTTCTCATGTCGTACAGGACAGATGCGTCGAACACTACGTAGAAAAAGCATATTCAACGTGTTAATCGGTATATGTGTGCAAGTTTTAGATTACTTGCTTCGGGATTCACCATCTTTTTGGGGTTTTAAGAACATAATCTCATCTGTGTGCCTTAAAGCATCCATATGAGTTAGTGAGTGATGTCCTACATCGTGACGACTGCCTGCACTGTTACTATTCAATGTCAACGTGGACCCTAAGTCAGGATTCAAGATCTGGTTGGAAACTTGAATCATTTCTGATTTTGAATTCACTTCCGCTGATCATAAAGATAAGAGTCAATTTATGAAGCATCTGAATTTCTGTTTTTCACTAACACGTTTCTTGGAAAACAAACCTTGCAGCGTTTCACCCGCAGCACCGCTAGTACGCTTGGCATTGGCATCGTTGGTGTCTTCTAACTTTTTAGTCATCATTTGCGACAACTGAATCAGCGAAACTGAACAAACCGAACTTCGAATGACGGAATCTCGGGATATCGCTGCTGTCAACAATGATGAACCTTCAAACGTAGCCATTAGAGATTATGCTGCATTATGTCCGATTGAAGGATTGAAAGTATTGAAACCCAAAGCCATTATAGCTTCTTTGCTACGCGTTCACAGAACCATCCTTGGTGCAAGCTCAAAATGAATCCCATATAAATGCACGCCTTAATATTATTTATTTCTTCACAATCCTAGCACATTAATGAGACGTCTTACACAATTTTTGTGTACAAATTATGAATGAAACACTAAATTATACGATGGGTGACCCCAGTCACGGTCCACGTGGCGTGTATAATCCAATATCCTGTACGGAATCAAACCAATAATCTTAGTACTCTACAATCCTTAAAGAATACTTCAAGTAAAATGATTTCACTGATGCTTGCGATTAGTACCAGCATAAATAGGACTCCCACAAGCAGCGCTTTAATCCTGACATCAGTTCTTTTCGGAAAGTGAATCCCAATGAGATTCTCGAATTCATCCTTCTCACACTGGATTCCATCGGCAGAAGACCAACTTTTACTTATCCTTCCGACTCTTGTCTTTTTATCCGGTAAGAATACTTCCGCTTCGCAGGCTGCGTTCAAATTGTCTAATCGATTGGCAGGGACAGGAGCTTTGCATCCACAACAGCCTACATCATCCTCAACCTTCTCCCCCATGACAAACAAAACTTCTCTGGGCGATTCTATTCTCTCTGCAAAGATCACTGTTTTTCTTTTATCCTTTCCACCTTTCGGTTTCTCGGGTTTCTTTTCTTTCGGTTTCTTCTTCAAGATTGTCCTTGCAGCTAGAGCTTGTGGAAGGTCTGGGGAATCTCTAACAAGAACATCACTCATAGGCATTCCCTCATCGTTTAGCTTCCAAAACTCAATAGGAAAGATTTTTTGATTGTGTTCTTTTAGTTTTCTTGTAACTCCTCCCCAAACGTGATTAGCTCGGATCATATCGAATCTCTGAGGGAAAAAATATGCATCCTTAAGTTGTCAAATGATTCGAGAGATTTAATAATTACTCTACTTAGGTTAAAACTCTGACCTCATCGATTTCTCCTTCGTATTCAAATAAGGTTTCTCCTCTGGCATCAACAAGGACGATTAGGAAACCTTCTTGCCCTTTTGGTTTCCTTAATTCCACAGGAGTCTTTTCTATGCACTGGAATATCCTCATGCCGTACGTGTCTATCACGTCATAGAACCTCGTGTACCCGTTTTCACCTTTACGAAACAGTAATTAAGATTTCATACATTTCATAAATAATACAAAAAATGTCATTGCATTATTTTCCTTTCGGCGATGTACCGTCTAGTTTATTATCATCAGTCTTCCTCAGGAACAAATGACAAGTGTTCTGAAGATCCACCAACGCTGCAAATAGAAAAGTCTCCTCTTCTGTTTTAATCTCGTGTGCTTCTGTGAACGTCTCTGCTCCTATGTCTATACTTTCGATACTCATTGTAATGGAATGTTGAATGCTCCATACATAAAACTACTACTGAAACAATACGATGAATTCCCGAGTAAGATCTGTTACACAGCCCCTGTATGATGACAATAATGCTGCAAAAGTATTATAATATGCATAGTAAATGTCAAGGTGATTCCTTCCAGCTTTTTACATCACGTTCTTATCACATTTACTAAAAGACACCCAAACAACACAGCTTTATGATAGACATTCATCGTCTTTGGATAAACAATTCCCGGTAAGTCCATTCCCAACTTTGTGCAATGCAAGTTTGACGTCACTTTCCCTACGTCAATAATTTCCGGGCTACGAGGAGGGTTCGCAGTATCTCGTTTTACCTTCAATTCAGGTGCTTTCACTTTAATGTCGCATTCAAAAGTCCCGTAGTACAGTTTTCCTGTAGACGACGAGGGAAACATCGCCGACTTTCTTACTCCTTCTATCGTATAATTCTTCGGCTCGTCAATTTCTGGATCCATAAACTTACTGTTGTATAACACTACATCGAATGCGTAGGCTTTAGTACACGAGCAGCCCTGGCAGCAATAACATTTTGAAGCTTTCCAATTACGTGACACGATTCCCCAGCTTCTTGACCCAGTTGATCCAGTTTTAATGTACTGTAAGTATAATTGGTAGAACTCATTCACTATTCAACTATTCACACACACATGTTTCTCGTCTCTCATATTTCAAATCGACTCTCTTTCTTCTAACCTGGCCGGCATTACCGTAGTATTCGAAAACTGGATCCCCAAGATGATTTTTGACAACCATACGCACTCCATACTTACTCCTCCGTTCATCCTCTGCAGTGTCATTCGAAGAACGGTGCTGCTCGCTTTCACTAAGGATGTAGATTCTTTCTCCTTCACCGTTAAGTATTTCAAATCTCTTGTGCTTTGACACATGACCTGGAAAAACAAAGGCAAGCGCTACGAAGTTATTACTCAAAGTGCAAGTTCACTTTTAAAGTAACTTGTTGTTCAGTTACCGATCACTCTGGGCCCCGAATAAGCCTTTAGATAAAGAGTGTCAGTAATATACAAAGCCTCCAACCCAGGAGGACAAGACGATGACACCAATGTTAAGGATCCTTAAAAACCAGATCGAATAGAAGCACACTTTTGATAAATTGCTGTAAATTATTTAAACTTTACCGAAACTCAAGCCTGTAGCATTGGAAATTTGAGTACCTGCTTCAACACTCCTGTAAACCAATTCTAAAGTACTAACTGTTGAATTATGTGTTGGCCCTGTGGCTGTTTCGCTCTTTTGAACATCAGAAGGGTTCTTATTGGACATGACGCATGTTGGATAAAATGTCTGTATAGTCAGTGAAAAAGATTTATTTGAATTATATAATAAATACACATAAATAGACAAGTTATTAGCCTCGTATTATGAGGATCTCCATGAAAACTCTCCATCCTCTGCAGTGGACAATACGATTCTTGTCCCACCTGGTCAACTATAATATTGAGACTCCTGTGTGGAAAGACAAGATGGGAATAATGTAATGATGTTGGTTGGAGTTATGGACTGCTGAATTCCAGTAGTTCATAATTGTTCATAACTTCAAAAACAAAAACAATGATCGTGTAGTACCAAAAGAAACGCTCCAGCAATGACACATGCTTTTGTTGCAGGGTCCAGATCACGTGGAAATTCAATAAGCCACTTGTACTTTCGAAATGCAGGTTGTTCCAATCTAAAGGAACGGACTCTTGTATTCCGATGCAGCTTTCCCACAACTGACACGGAGTTTTGGTCGTGCTGGCAAAGATTGAACTCCGCTGTTTTAGCGACTCCCCAGCAGTTCCCTTCTTCTGGACCTTGAATACTAAACCTCTTCTTTCCTTTGGCGTCAACAATCGAGAAGATTGGATCACAAAAGTCCCTCTCTTGTGTCACATCCCCGAGTGGTACGCAGGTTGATCGAGATCTTATCAGACTTGCTGATAATGACTAATAAACAAACAAAAGCACCACAATATAAACCATCTCTAGAGTATTTTAGGTTCATTACAATTGAGTTATACGCACACCACCAGCTCCAAGGATTCCAGGCGACCCTTTAAATGACATCACAACCTTCCTATCGGGTTCACTCTGTACAGTAAAGTTAATTGGAAACTTTGAGCAGCACAGATGACTCCAAAATCCATTCATCTGTTGCGCAAAGTACAACTTCTGACCTCCGTTATCCTCGATCCCATATCCTTTACGAGTTGGCCTCAGGCCTAACAAAACAAAACTCTTGCTATCAAATCTACAAACACAAAGCACTAACATTGTTTCTGTTTGACAAGTCCAAATAACTCACATTCCCATCTTGGCCTGACTTTCTTTATCAGAACTTGATCGAGGAAAATCAGTTTACTCAAGCTGTACGGACATTTCCCTGAATTGTAGTGAATCAAGGCTTCTAAAACAAAAACACTAAGAATTAAATTAAATTAATCAGAAAAATTACTAATTAATACAATTACTTTAGTTTGTACCTTCTTCCCTACAATTTATATGATAAGGTAGGTACTCCCAAGATAAAGTAGGTTCTGTAAAAAACACAGGAGAAACTCTGCGTCCAGGATGCCACATTGTAAGTCGTGTATGTGAACTCAAACTGTGTGTGCAATTAGAATTGCAAACGCTAGTCACGATTTTCCACACAGCCAACAGCTATCAACTTGAGCCAGCAGACTTTTAGACTTTGAAGTATGAAGCACCACAGATAATAATACCAATTAAACCATTTGCATTGGAATGGAGTTTTTATGAAAATAACAAAAAAGACCATCACTCTTGTAAATTCAAGAATGCTTGGAGTTTAGCAGACATGAGAATACACGAATACAGTAACAATAAAGCTCATGAGAATTCATTTTTCATTTGTACTCGCACGTAGCAGCAGACCTTCAGTGAATGTGAATGTGCTAATTGCTAGTTCGTTTCGACTTACAGCAATGAACATCAACATTAAACAGTCACTCTCCTTCATGGTTACATTTATTTGAAAACAAACTGTACAAGGCTGTCATTAAACTCCTAACATATTCCGTAATTTTCTAAAAATAATTTTTGTATAATAATTCTCGCGATTTCAGTTCATCTTTCGAAGTACTGGAAATCCTGTAAAAGCAATAGTGCAAGTTAACCATTGAAACAACCAATTATACAAATAAAGCAATCACTTACAATAAGAAACACAGAAGACAAGAGCAAAGCTTTAGTGGAAGTGTCCATGTCAGGAGGAAACTTGACTCCCCAAATATCAGCTTTTGTGAAGAACTCTCGAGCAAACCCTCCCCATTGCTTTGCTATTTTGCCTACCATCGTTTCATCTTTGGGATCAATTATTTCGAATTCCAAAGAGCCTACGAAAGGTCTGATGCTGAAACAACATCGGCCTATATCTGGACCTCGTATCTGGAGCATTTCTAGCCCATCTGGGGTTCTCACGGAGTACAGAGGACTTCCATATTTTTCTATTTGTTGGATACTTCCCAATGGTTTCGTTCCGTCGCTTACTGTAATATGCTAGAATGGAACATCAAAGATCAAACCATTCAAACAAATTCTTAATTTGCCATCCACGAATGTAAAAAGCTACAGGCTAACCATTCAAGGGAAAGATAAACTCACCCCTACAGACGCACAAAGTCCAGGCAGTCCACTAATCTTCAAAACTTCCATGAACTTCTTGATCTTCTCATTTTTCGCTCCAATTGAAACCATCGGTTTGGAATTAAATATTGTTACATGGAAAGGTTGGCAACCACCGTAGCACAAGCGTGTCATGAGATCAGTCGTTTCTCCAGCATAAAACACTCGTTCCCCCGAACTATTCAAGATTTCATACTTATTCGCAGCATTCACGACAACTAGGAAATACACAAATAAAGGCTATAGAATTATTAGTACTTCGATTAAACAGACATATCTCAACACAATCTTACATTCAGCCTTAATAACAGATTGCTTGATGAATAAATGAGTAACTCCATTCAGCGATTGCTCGATACCGTGCACAGCTGAATCAAAAATTACACATTATTGTATAACCATTTCTCTACGCATCAAAGCTAAAAAGTACTTTTCAAACATTAGCTTATCTTTGTTCGAAAACGATTAGATTGTGACTAATTACCTTCAGGTTTAGCCATCCTTCCTTGGCTTCCTCGTCTTGCGTATTTATAATTCGGACTTAATAAATTGTCCCGAAGTATTACTGGCTGCTCTGTAATCGGCAGCAAATCTACTGGAGTTTGTAACATATCTCTCACTTGATCTTCTTGACAATTAGTAAAAAAGACAATCCCAAAATTGTAATACCTGCCGCAGGATGTATCATTGCGAAGTATGAAGATTTTTCCAATAATCCCAAAATTCAAAATGTATACGAAACAAAAGCTTTCATGATCTTATCACTCGAATGGAAACACAGATTTCCTCTCAGAATGCCTCCTCCCTCGCCGTGTACAAAACTATCGGAACCTTCCGTGCAGTAGTCCTTCCTCTGACATCAAAAATCGGAGAAAGAACATTTAAGAACACCACAAACTCCCAAATTAAAATTCACTTGGAACTGCGAAGTATTTACAGACCCAGCAATCACAGATTGACGTAAATTAACCTATTGTTTGCTTCGAACACGACACACACTATATTATGTCTCACCAAATCTCATGCAACCACACACGCTTCATGAGCTTGAGTGTATTACAAAGACTCAATCTTGATCAAAAGTCTGTTGGTATTTCAATGGATTTGGTGTCAAAGTTGCATGCTCCACACGTAAAACCTTAAACATTCAGCCTACACACTTTCTCCTGAGTAAAAGCTCTCTCGCCTTGACCAGGAAAATCAACAGGAGAAAACGCCAAGACTCGATTAAACAATTGCTTGTCTTGTTTTTCCATACGAATTCTACGAATCTCCTGCGTGTTCGCCAGGCCAAGCGAACCAAGTGAAATGAATTGCGATGAATTTTGTTCAACAGTTTATATGTGTAACTGTATGCTGACATTAAATATGCACCAGTTTTTGTTATAATGTCCTTTACACTAAAAACTTTCTTTTATTGTATAATTGTATTGCGTCCAATTCCAGAAGCAAAAGTAGCACCAGCAGATTACTCGGGCTGACCTGCCAATAGATTAGGTCGCCTGTAAATGAACTCGTGTGTTCGTGGAAAGGTAACCTCCGAATCCAACTCGTGCCAAATAGAATTATCGAATACGAAGGAGCACTTTAGTTAGAACCATGTGTAGTAAACAGAATAAACCTTTTAAGATGGCTTTAATTCGTTAAAATATGCATGCACGCTATGGCGTCGCCAGTACAGACAGGAATTCGAGACCGGATTATAAATACATGCGTGTCTAAAACTGAACCACAAGCACTCTGAAGTTTTCGAGGTTTCATGAACTTCTGGGAAGAATAATTCCCGTGTTCAGTAAATAATGAAGATGTTGAAAATGTCAACTTTTTGTTGACAAGACCTTGTACCTGTAAATACGAATATGTATGCGAATATTTATTTATGCTGATCTCCCTCCGATAAGAAAAAACAAACATTTGGAGAGGTCTCAATTGATTCAAGTAATTTGCGCAGATGTAATTTGTAATGTTGTTCAAGTGACAGTTAGAGCCAAAGAATATTAGTCATTGGGTTCTTGACACGAAATTAATCCACCACCTACTACAAATTGATTTCCTGCCAAGTCGTCGCTCTCGCTATCGTTGATTACATGCGTTTGCTCGGAGAAAGCTACTTAACGAGCATTTAACATTCCATGCGATCTATCGACCAATTATTTTATTCATTTATTAATGTACCTTTCTCTGAAAAATTCTCACACGCATACAAATTACGTTGTACTCTTACATAAAAGAAAACTGACTTTCTCCTCAAACTTTCACTGACTTACGTATTACGTTTGTGAGACACTTACAACCTCCAGAGATAATTTGATAAGATAATGCATCAATAATCTAATCCGACTAATCCCGCTTACGCTTACAAAAGAATGAATTCTGAAATAATATCTTTATTAGCTACATTCTCTATTATTACTACACAACTACACACGGCCGTTCGCACAGCCTCAGTAAATAAAAAATATAATTAAGTACAATATTTATTGCTTTATGTTACGCAGGTAGTTGTGAAGTTTATATTAATATCCATGTGTGTGTGTGTACATAACGTGTACAGTAAAAGTATGTACTTTTAAGTATGACCATATTATTATAATTGGGAATAAAAGTAGAAAGAAAGGCCGTTTACGGAATCCGTGGTAGGATGGTTAGTGTTATATATTAATTATAATTGAGCTTCCCTGTTTCTGACGCAAATAGGGTCAAGTACAAATGGAAATGACGCAAGAATAGAGACATGAATAAAATACGTATACTCTGCTTTCACTCCATTTGTCTTCGATTGAAAGCCAAGCTGTGATGGGAACATGGAAAGTCTATTCCACGTTTTGATGTTGGAAGTTCTGAAATTGAAAGAACATGGGTGTTTGAATTCCTCTTTGTGTCAACTCCTCCACACCATTCCTACGTATTAAACTTCAAGTAGGTGTCTAAAATGAAAGGGAGAGAGAAAGTTACCAGGAGAAAGCAAGCTGAAAGAAGAAGCGCTTTGTGAGTAACTTTCATTTCCAATGGGAACTTGACTCCCCAAATGTCGGACTTGAGGAGCATCTCCTTTTCCTTTCCTGCCCAGTATTTGGCTATTTTCCCTATCACTGTCTTCCCATCTGGTAACATGACATCGAATTGTCCACCTTGATCCAAGTTCAAACTCCCACAGCAAAATCTACTGCTGGGTGGTCCAATAACTCTCAATATTTCTTGTCCTTCCGAATCTCTTATGTAATAATGAGGATAAGAATAGCACTCGGTTCCGTGCTCGACTATTCCTAGCGTAGTTCTCGTAGATCTCAGTGTTATGTCCTGTGTAATTCAGATTAGCAATCTTATCCATTCTCCTTTTGGAAGATCGATAATGCATAACATTATTATCTAAAGGAATCCACTCACCCCACCACACCCACAACTGCGAGGCTCTCCATCCATTTTAAGAACTTCTTTCCTGTACATTCCCGAACGAATCAGTATGCTTACGTCAAAAGGCTTTGTTCCTCTGCACCACGCTTTTGTACTTGTGTCTGTCGTCTCATCAGCCATAAATATTTTCTCTCCATCGCTGTTAAGCACTTCATATTGGGTCTCCACACTGGAGAAAACTGTAATATCCACAGACACACACATAAAACTTCAATTTCTACGAACTTTCACGCAAAGTCTTTAAGTGAACGAAGCTTGGGCAAATCAGACAAATTATTCGATGAATATTTAAGGAAGTAAGAGTGAGAAACTTCTTGCGTTCGCAGCGACATGCGATGTTACATCACAGCTCGTTTGAATTTGAAAGTGCCGAATCAAAACCACAAACTTTCAATCGGTAGACCTGACTGCTGTATGAATAAATGTTGAGTCTTTTCAAGGGCTCCCAGCCCCTCTGGAATCTCTGCAAAATCCAATTATAACTTTAATTTTAAATTACATTCTTGCAGCAGCACCTCTAGACAATCTAAAATCTAGTAAAGTATTCTAAAATATTCATAGTTCTCTCTTACCTGGCAAGTCATTAGGCTTAGGATCCTTTAAGGTAGGCTGTGATGTAATTGCACTATGCATGTCTCCTGAAATAGATATAAGGTTTTTAGTAGTATCCCATCAAATGCTTTTAGCTGCCCCAGAATAAAGTACCTTTCACAGGATGAACACTATTATGTGACTTCGACATATCCGGCCACATTTTCCTCTCTACTTCTATTATTTATACTTTCATAAATCCATCTAAAACTTAGGTAGGAAGTTTTTAATCTAAAAGTCCACTTTGATCTTTCGCTACTGCACAGTAAACAAATTTTCTACATAATGTAGCTTCTTCCCTGAATCGCTAGAGATGACAAGACTACACACAAGACAGTTGACAGTCAACAAGTATAATTCAAACCACACAAGCACTGTCAACTTCTATCTACCTGACAGGTACCGGTGACTGTGTTCCTATAAAGTAGAAAGTCCACTCAGTCCTGTGTGATTTATTCTACATTTTCTATTCTGCTCACCTAATACCTACCTATAGTTCAATTTAAATGTGTCCCTCGTTTGTTACAGAAAAGAACCTCGCCTAAACAAATCTATAAACCTTAATTGTACACGAATTACGTCCTCGTGCAGCACAAAACTATTATGTAGTATTCATTGTAAAAAACGTCTGTACACAAGGAGAACCCTGAACACTTCATGCCTCAAGCACAAAATTACCCAAAATGATTTTGCTTTGTTACAAGCAAAGGCGAATTGCACTGACTGGTGTTGGCCAGGTGGAAATAATGTGAAGTATACCGGAATAATTTCACAACCTTTGTCCATGCAATAAAAGAATTCTTTTTTCGTATCTTGACACAAACTCAACCCTTTCTCCTCGGACTTTCTCCATATTCGCTATAGATGAATGATTAACCTACAGTGAGACTGTTCGAACGGTCCTTTGCTTTGATTTGCTTCCTGTTATGATTGCACATGGCACATAATACAGTACAGGTGACCAACTTGACTTTTTCTTACCTGAAGAAAGAGAGGCCAAGCTCAGAAGTTGATTGCCTCAGGTCCAGCTCCGTACTTGCAATGAGATATTCCTTCAACTTTTGGCATTTCCAGGTTTCCCTATACATACACGGGTATCGTGACTTGACACAAAGATTTCTACCGATTGTGTTAGAAGTCTTAAAGAAATCATTGCATGCAAATGATGTAGTACTCTCCATGTATTCTCAAGGGAAACAGTACATGAAATGAAACCCAAGGCTGAGCTCCTTATTATACCACTGGACTTTTGTAGTGAACACCACTAATGAAATATCCCCATAAGGTTGTATGCAACTTTATTGCGGTTGTATTGGCACTGTTACAGTTGTACTTTTTCCCTCCTACATTCTACTACACTAGTCATTATGGAGAAAGCTTCTATTTCTATATGAGACCACGTAGTCTGAGCCATGTTCTTTCCCCACAGACGAAGAATAAGATATATTCACCATTTCGGAGCCTGAGTGACTCACGCCATAATCCCATCATTTCTTTCTATTTTAATGGTAAAGTCGATAAATTCTTGCCAAGTCAAGTGATTGTACTTTAGTGCGAGGATGATGGAGCTTATCAGAGGATCTATATCGATCAAAATTTCATACAATCTTTCATGTTCACCCAATCTCTTCCGAATTAAAATTAGATCAAGGACTTTTACACTTGAATAAATCAAGGATTACACAACTGTACAAACTTTCTTTTGGTGATAAGTTTGTTTGTTTATTGTTTACTTCAACAGAAACCTAAAAACCATGAACAAGAATAGAGTAGATATGGTAAAGAATATTATGTAGAATAGAAGGGAAATTAAAAACTGGAGAATTAAGGCCGTGAGGTTGCACTTCTTTGTGGTTTTACGACTACGGGAAGTTTGCAAATCCTGCAAAAAACAATCAGCATGACATGAAATATTTTTTTAAGCAAAAAAGAGAGTTGGAATAAATTATTGTTTTCCCAACACTTACAATGAGTATCACAGAAGAAATGAGAATTAATTTTCCAACAGGATCTAGACCGTGGAAAAGGCACAGCGTGTAAAAATTACTTTCCGAGTCTTTCCTAATCTTTCCTTTGGAGAATCCTCCTCTTCCAAAAGAAACTTGGAACTCGGTAGTTTCACCAGAAGTTGCGGAGAAACACAGATCAACCATTCGGTTTCCTTTCTGAACTACTCTGAATTTGTCTTGTCTGTGGGAAATCGCTTTAAATGATCGATAACTCAGAGGATACAAAGACAACCCTGCTACTTCTGCAGATCCCAACTCTCTACTGTTCTGTGTGGCAGTTATTTTCTACACAATAAACGTTCATTTTCTCAAGCTCAATATTTAAACTGTGCATTCAAAATTAAATTCATAAAAATGATGATTATGCAAAACAACCTTGCAGAGTCCAGAAAGCCCATATTCCAAATTCAAAGAAATCCCCGTGCTATCTTCAGTTGTCATAATATTCAACACTTTTCCCTCAGGTTTGGCACACCACTTAATTCTCCTGGTGAACGAGTCTGTTTGTTCTTTGATGAAAAGCAGGAGCCGTCCACCAGTTGTCCGAACTTCATACTTGATGATGCCAAGATCTGTTGCATCTAAAAAGCACGCAGCATTACCCGTTACCCGGAATTACATTCGCAATGATTCAGTCCATAAAAGGCTTTTAATGTGCACTCAACACACCATCATTATGGTGAAGACTCCTCACAATGATCGAGTGCAAGTCCGCAAGTGGCTCTAAGCTTGAAGGATATCCTATGAGGATTGTACGACAAAATCACAGATCATAAATCAAGTCTTCTCTTCATAAGAGGATTTATTGTTGCACACACTGCATTCCCTTAATAACCAGATAACCACGTACTACGTACCTTTGTACAAATGTAGCCTTCTCTCAAAGTACTGCAGCTCACTGGTGATAGGAACAATGGATGTTTCATCCTCAATACTCTTCGTATACTGTGACTCTGCAGAGCCAGTCTCAACCTGTGGTGATTCTGAAAGTGAGGTAAATCCCTTGTGAGATTAGTTTGAATACCACTATAAATTCTAGATTTATTCATGCAGCTATCATTACGTGTGAACACGCCGGGATGTATTAAGTTCTTGTGGAAAATACTTCTCATTTGATTGAATGACGTAGTGTATATGGACCAAGATCTCCGTGTCTCTCCTCCTGCTCCCTGTATACTGCTGCGGTTTCTGAAGCCAAGAGAAAGTCCATGGGAATTGTAAAATCACTCAAGCACTTCTGGGAATGATGTGTTCTCTCTCGTTCTTTCATAGACGCGTTTTAAGACCAAAAAGCTCCAACCGTGAGAAAGGCCAGCCCGGAGAACTTTCTCTGCTCGCCCATTACGGGAGGAAATGCGACAAAACTTGGTTCATCGATCAAACTCAGTTGTCTCAAGGAACGCATTATACTCCTCAACCTTTAAGAGATGCTCCTTCATGAGTATCATGACTTCACCACCTATTAATCATCCGACAGCAGCTCTCCGCTTCCCATTATACATAAATTCCCTACTCTCGTATAATTACTCAATGACACACTCCCAAGTATACACATCATTTCATTAATAAATACAATAATTCATCATCGATTTATTCAAAATTATTGCTGATCTATTTATTCCAACAAGACATAAACACACACACATAGTTATTCAAATGCACCAACTAGATTGAGCCCCATACTCTCCAACCTTCTTCAACTTTGTATGTAAATCTAAAGCAATAATACAAAAATTCAGAGCTTAGCTATGTCACAGCGTATCACGGAAAAAGAGCATCATGAGTATATATGTATGTAAATGAGTTTTTGCCTAGTGTGTATATATTTATTTACACGGCTGATATCTTCATCTCTGTCTATCCAGCTAATTAATATATAATAATATATTTATATCCTTATCCCAATGAGTTAATTATACACACAGTTTGATTGTTGATCTAACAAAAGAACTTATATGGACTTATACATGATCTATCATCATCCTCATAATTATATCTACACTTTCTAACTTTCCATAAACTCTTCGTACGAAAACAGCGTTGTCGTTGTATTTGAAGTGGCTGCTGTGGTGTTCCGGCTACTCCCACTGAACTGGTACTCTTTGATAAGATCCACCGCAACAAGAATGAAGATCACCAGAGAGAAGAAGAGGATGGTAAACCAAATCCAACATTTCCTCGAAACTCCAGCGTGGATTGTCTTGTGATAAAATTGATAGTCCTGTCAAATTAGAAAGAAAACGGGGTCTTAAAATGAAAAATTCATTTCATTTTGTGAACAATGATGGAACCCTAGAGTACCCGTGACCGTAATAGAAGTAATAGAAGACTTCTATTTACACACACAATCCAACATCCAACCTATCTTTATCGACTTTCTCCGAGAGAGCAGCCTCTTTCATGACTCAAGTCTATCAGAGTCTCTTATCACAGTTTGTGTATATACATATAGTTTCTCCCACTTACTACTTGTTCACATAGGCTGAGATAAATTACACCTAATACTCTCTCGGCCAAGAAACAGCAGAGACAATAGAGTGAACAGGTCGATACTTAAGTGTACAACATATTTCACTCACAAGCATGAAGACTGTAGAAAGCAGTAAGCATTTTGTACGAAGGTCCATATCCGGGTGGAAATTGACGACATAAGTTTCTTCCGGTGGAGCTGCTTCTTTGGGGGAATGAGGAGGTCCAAAAACAACCCACTGTTTGCTAATTCTTCCCATCACTGAAGACTCGTCCATCAAATATACATCAAAGTTGGGACACTTAGGCATTCCTGTTGCGTAAGAATTCGGAGGACCTCTTATATTCAACCCTGTTATTCCACTTGTCCCTTGAATCCCGTAGGTCGGTGTGAAAGAACATAAATGATCTTCTTGCACTATTCGTCCTAAAGGTTGTCCACTGTGTTTAACCCAAGCACTCTGCAATCAAAACAAGTAATAGTCATATAATAATAAAAAGAAACACACTCACACTCACACACACACACACACACGATAAGGCATTAAGGTATACACTCTCTCCCATATCCCTGAAAGATGTTTCCTACATCTGCACATGAGATTAGTTTTCTCCCGATATTTTATTCATGCTCCAGGGTGGTCTAAAACAACCTGGAATGTTGTCTAGCGTTCTAGTAAAATAGAAAAAGTCTTCCCTAGTTTACTTACCCCGTGTACTCTACTCAGACCAGGTCCAGTGATTTTAAGAACTTCGGCATAGTCATAGTTCAAAACCATTACGTTGAAGGGTTTTGTTCCTTCGAAAACCGTACTAGCCCATGCATCTGTAGTGTCTAATGCAAAGAAAATTGGCTTTCCGTGTTGATTGAGCACTTCAAACTGGCAGCTTTGATCGATGTACTCTGTATATATCGGAGGAATAGAGGAAGAAGAACCGGGTCAAATTACATTAGACATATTAGACTTCGAGGAGAAATTCACCACGGATCAGTTCCAAGAACTTTCATGTAATTGGATTAGATAGCCCGAGGAGTAGAAAGATACGGCACACTTACTTATCACTGGTTTAGAGACTTGCTTGATAAAAATCCTCTCCGTTCCTCGAAGTTCATCCAGTCTTTCGTAAAAGGAAGCTGTGTGGGAAAGCAAATATTACGAAATAACACATGATGATCGCTTAGGTAGTTATAATCGATACGGGTTAAATTACCAAACCCCAAATTATTAAAAAGTTCAAAACTCCAAAACTCCACGTTCTCTCTCATAACTCACCCCTTATTGGTTTAACTTTCTTTCCCTCAAAGAACAAGTCAAATGGAAATATCTCTTCGTTCCTCATAGAAGGAATGGAGTACATCGTATCGCATTCTAAAAGGTATATAATAAAACCAATTATAGTAAATCAATACCCATCACCATATACGTGCGTTCCATTTTCCATTATCTACGCCAAGTTTTCTAGAACAATAAGCAAACTTAAACACACAAACACAATAACTAACACACACTCCTCCCTAAGGCAAAGTAAAACTCATTATGCTGATATTCGTAATTCAATTAAGTAGAACTAATTACCCTTGGCTGGAGGCGGAAGCTGTGGTGAAACAATTTGATCATCCATTTTCTCCTTTAATGAAATTAAATGCGATCACGAGTATCACCAGACGAGTATTCTCAGAAATTGCCTGTTATTCTTGGACGTGCTTCGACATCTCTGCACTTTCCCCTTTTACAGCATCCTTACAAGTAGACCTTTCTCCCACGCGTATAAAAGTATAAACCGCAGGTTGCAGTGTGGCACTTTCACCAACGGAAGGATCACTTAAGAACCCACATTATAAGTCCTACGTCTAACTTTATTCCCTCTCTACTCATAAGTTTATATCTCTAACTTCGTACTTATTAAACGTGATGATCTACAGTATGCTTATTCCCTGTCCCAAAATTAAAAGGTTTTATCAGGGAAGCACACGTTCAACTGTAGAAAGTAAGTAAGTGCTAACTGAGCAAGAAAGAAATGCCTAGAGATCCTCTCGACACCGTTGAATGTGGAAATACGAGACAAGTCTCTATAAACAGTCTACACGCTAATCAGGAGATGTGTATCGTTGTTCCGTTTGTACGTGGCTGGAGAAAGTAACTAACTAAATGTATTATCACCATAACTTAGCATACTAGTGTCACTGGGTCTAGTAGTTACTAGGTCTACACACCGTCCTACTTCCTCACACCACGAGAGAAAGATGACGAGTGAGATGGGTTCTTGGATGGTAAATCGGCTTATAGAAAGGAATGACACGGCTACCAGAACCAGCAGAGCACCACCAACATATTCTTTGCCTACACTTCTTGGAAGAAGGGTCGGTGAGGAGTGCGAGATCTGAGAAGAAAGAAGACACACAGGAGACTGCAGCCTGCGAGAGATTCGACTTTCACCAGAGAAAGTTTTCTATTTCCATCCAACAGGATTCTTCTGTTGGATCCAGTAGGACTATTTCACTTTCCAGAACATTAAAACCACTCGTTCGGCTGATGGCTATGCTACACTCTCTCTAGCTGTGTAGCCAGTCAGTCTGTGGTGTAGTCTCAGTCAGAAGTAGCCGGGTTGGCCTACTACACTACTACGTAAGTCTTCGGCCTGTGTTGGTAGTTGGAGTATTTCGAAACAGAAGAAAGCAAGAGGAATGATGGGTCGCTTAGGGTATATGTGTGTGTGCTGTTGTATGTGTATGCGCTCGCCCCGAGGTTCAACATAAGGACTTGGTCGACTACCAGAACCACTGCCACACATTGAATTCCAATTTCCAACTTTCCCATCCTACACTATACACACACACACACACTTTCCACTTTCTTCCTGACTTCCACCAGCTAAAAGAGAGAGAGTGAGGTGATGGCAGTGGTGGTGGTGGTGGTGTCAGTAGTCTTGGCCGTGGTGCAGCAAGACCCATTTCATGAGACCACTTTTGCTTCCTCTATTTTTTAAGGGTACCTTTTTCATGTACATCGTAGCTCTAGCACCACCAACTACACACAGAACACTCACTGAATAACTTCTTCCTGAAAAAGAATGCTTTTGTAAAATGTGAAGGGTGTATGTGTGTGTGTGTGTGTGTGTGTGGGGCTGAAGAGCAGAGAAGAAGCTGATACGTATTGTGTGTGTGCTTTGTACTTTCACCCAATCCCTTTGGTGTCCTGTCTCATATATTTTTGCCTGTGGACTTTCTCCGCTGGTACAACTGGTTGGGAAGCTTGCTCTAGTTTTATGTGGAATGGAAATTGAGATACTATATGTAGAATATAAGTCAGTGTCAGTATGTGTTTAATATGTATAGTTGTGCTAGTAAAAAGAACTGGACATCGTCTCTGGTCTCTCATACCGTCATGTAGGAGTGTGTTAGGTCAATATTTTGACTTGTAGTGTAGAACAGTGTGAGTGTGTGTGTGTGCATAGAGAACATTAGGACGTGTTGGACAAGGCTGACAAAAGGCAGATGCTTTTGATGCTCTTTGAGCCAATTTTTGCAAAACCCATTTTACCATAAAACTGGGTTCAATTCAATGACACAACGAAGGACTTTACAATGCATGGCTGTATAGATTTTTATTATACGCGGAGGGTGTATGCAAGAGAAAGCTCAGTGACAGGATGTATGAAATGTATGAGATGGGTTGGTTGGTGTCTCGTGCGAGATAAATGAAGTAGCTGGAGCTGAGCAGAGTTCTGCCAACTTTATACATACAAACGATGAGGATAATTCACGAGAAGAGGATCCGAAAGAGAGCCTCTCGCATAAATGCTCATGCATACAAAAGCTCTGTTATTAGTTTTGAAGGGAATGAAGGATGACGGGTTAACAGGAGGTACTGTGAACTGCTGTCTTGATGAGAGAGTTCCTCCCTTCCCTACACATTGACTGCAGTACTTTCACTTGATCACTATCATCACACAAAACCTTCTGTTGTCTCTCTCTCTCCTTCTCTTTAGAGACACTTGCTTAAGTGAATAAATGTGTAGTCTTTGGTCATGGGAAACAATTTGCAAGTTTATTACACAAGAGAACTTCAATAAGGACTTACATCGTTCGAGAAATCGCTTGTGCATGGCAGTGTAGTATTAGACCTCAATTGAAATTAAGGATGAAAGGTTTATTTATAACACATGAAAAGGTTTTGTGTAAATGTTAGCTGGAATCACTTAAACAGAAAATGCTAACAACGCTTCTATATTGAACAAACGAATCGTGCTTACTGCAGTTAACAATTTCTTATATCTAGTAGTGGCGGTGTTATTACGTGAGCTAAATGATTCAATAGGGATTCTTCCGAGTATCTGTTTGATCTTGATGTGTAGTAGAAAAGTGCAGGTCGAGCAAGGCAGCGGCAGTTAAGGAAAACTCGAGTGAGCAACCTTCATACACAGAAGTGCAGAACATTAAGTGTGCAGTACGTACAACATATGTCTTCAGATTTTCTGACAGAATTCAAAATTCTGAGCAGAAGTACCTCTCCTTCCTTTCCCGAAATTCACTCCAGATTCTTTCCCCCGGATTAAAGTCATGAGATGCTTAAAAAGGGAAAAAATTATATGCGCTTTAAGCCACACTACTCTGAGAAAGTAGAACAATGGGGAAGAAATATTAGTATTCAAACACTTCTCTGTAAACAGAAGAACATCAAGGGGAAATGGTGGAAGGCCTTAATGCTTTTGACTGCTATGCTATCGGAATACTGAGGAGCAATCACTTTTCCTTCTTCTGTCCTTTCTCAGTTTTCTTCTACTCCATGAATTCGAAGTTTAGCTTAACTTTACATGTTTCAGGCCCACACAATTTTGTACCATTTCCTTCCACAGTTTCATGCATACACTTTTCCCCAGTTTCTTTACGATGACAAGGCAAAACACTTTGCCTCCTAAGCAAACTCCAATAAACCAAATTCCAGTAAATTGAATGCAAAAGCACGTGCCCTATTTTTTAGTTGAGTAAGTTTTGCGAAGATTGCAGGTGGAAGTGACAGAAATAGCCTTTTTATTCCATGATTTATTAACTTCTCAGTCTGTCCTTTGCATCCACCGATCCACAATTCCATTTAACTTCCAAACACTCAACAGAGCATGAAGCAACGAAATACACACATTTTCCATTCCCTTTAAAAGTCCAAA
Organism: Isotomurus palustris; assembly: GCA_034696625.1. NCBI lineage: Eukaryota > Metazoa > Arthropoda > Collembola > Entomobryomorpha > Isotomidae > Isotomurus > Isotomurus palustris. The sequence goes on along the minus strand of JAQGAD010000375.1, from coordinate 13,188 downwards.
CTGTATTGGAACTTAAGAACTTGACAGTTTTTCAGCTCGATTCTGTTTCAGGAAACTCCCCGTGTTTCCAAAAACACAGAAAAATAAAATATGAGGTCACAAGAGGCATAAGAGAAAGCTCCATCAGTTTAAGTATGCCTGGTAGGTTCTTCGTGAAAGGATATTATTATACATACATTCACTTCGTTAACTCCCATCTTCCCTTCTACTCTCTATATAAAATCTACTCTGAGTTTAGTAACTTATCATTTAGTTTTAAAGTGGTGAGACGTGCTTCAAGGATTCTTTTTATTGAAAAAACTTCTAGCTATATTTTTCTGTATTAAAGATTCTCCAGAGATTTCCAACTTCTGACATTTCATACAAACGGGTGTACATCAGCATATCATTACACGATTTATTATGACGCATTGACGTATCCCTTTTGTGGCTTAGGTAGGTACAGCTGTACAGCCAGAAAGAAGAGATGAATACTACGGTATTATTGATAAAGTGATATGTGCCAAGACTACACTATGAGATATATGGTATGCTTATAGTCAAATTGCCTTTCTCCTAGTGAAAACCTCTAACTTCTGAAGTACATTGCATGTTTCCAGATAAAACTACAGTTGGCAGGCCCCACTAGATCTTCTTAGACTTTTTTATTCACCCATGGCAAAGTGGAATCGACAGTTTTGCTTTGACTTCACATGCTCCTTTCTCCAGAAGACGACGAAACTTTTCCCAGAACAAAACAGGATTAGCTAAGGAATCGGAAATATTGCTGAAGTGTATTTAGTAACTCCTGTACTAGTTTCTTTTCACCGAATATAATTCCTTTGCCTTTGGCCTTCAGATTTGTCTCTTGGGCACAAATGAAATAAAACTGTCTATCAGGACAGTAAAATGTTTCCGCCTAATACGCTGGATTTACGTGTATACCTATGCAACACAATATTTCATGCACAAAGAAGTTAGCCCAAGATCGATAGGGAACTCGACATCTTCCTTGCTTTGCAGCAGTATATGTGATGATGATGACTACACCTAGGAATTCTACTTGAGTTCTTTGAGGTACATATTATAATACTCTCTACAATGCTACGCATAGCTCTTTTCTAACAACCTAACAATACTTTGTTGTGCCTGCCATTCCCTCCAGCAAGAATGTGACAGTCCTGTCCTGGGTTTCTCCTTTCTCTTGCCCATCAAGTCGTCTCACAGTCTCTAGGAGAAAGCATATAAACCTTACGTACAATTTAAATGATCAAATGAGTTTAAAACACGAAGGAGAATGGATTCATTTCCCTTTGAGAATGTGAAACGTAGAAGACTCCTAAAATAGCATACGCTGGATGTTGTGTGCATGAATTTAAAGTATGCACGTACGTCGCTGTTCAGTAGAACTTTATTCGTTGGATGCTTACACGACATTGCTATTCTATTTATGGGTGCATTGCAGAGGAAGTGTTATCATTATGACGTGAGCTCGCTTCCTCTCTCTCTCTTACACACAAGCAAAATGAATTCAGATTTAAACCTGCTTTTTTCATTTTGCATCATTCCCCTCTTCATGTACACAGGATTAACGTAACTCTTCCTCAATTCAAAGAGAGTAGGATAGAGACAACTCAAGTTTTGTGTGTTGAATAAACCTCCAGGGAAATAAGAGTTCTTTCCAACGAAAATCTGTTTCTTCAGAGAAAGGAACACATCTACGAAATACATTTTGCACAGAAAGAATGCTGAGGTATGACTTTACTCTAGATTATATACTAGCACATCTTTACATAGAAATGATGAGAAGATGAGATGCTCACTGTGTGTGTGTGTCTGGAAATAAAGTAGAAAAAATATACAGCCAAATATTTTTCTCCTTTTCTGCGGTAGGTCCGTCAAAACAGTAATTTAGAAAAGTAGAAAGTTTACACCAAGAAAACTACGCGAGTAGGTAATAAAAGCAACATCATCTTTCACACTTAGGTTGAATCTTTCGGCACATGTATATTTTCTTTATTACTATTTTGATATAAAAGAGTGGAGATGAAGAAACTTGTACAGAGTAAAGAGTATAATCTGAGTACTTCATATGAGTATTCTTGTAAAAAGTAGAGCACCAGTGAGATTTCTACTGAACAAAGAGCAGACAGTAATCCCACAAAATTGCTTTTTTCATTAAAAACCAACTCAAAAGGCTTAATGGTAAATTCATTTATCCGTAAATATTGTCTGAACATTGGTGAAAAATGAATTACTTTGTGATCGTAATGATTTTAAAGTGTTATAATAATAAACGTGGAGTAGTTAGGTATTAGATTTATTTCTTTAACGATAAGTCTTAAAATAAGGCGATTTGGATATTATTTGTAGAATGTTCGAAAGAGAAATAAGCTATGTAGGAATTTGTCCAGGAAATCTCGTATTCTTTTCATTTTTGAAGTTAATAGCGTACCACACGACGAAAGCGACCGCAGCGCAGAAGACAAATAAAGTAACGAGACAAACAAGCGATCTGTTTAGAAACCTCTTTCTATTGACACTGTCTTTCCTTTTTGTTCCAAAAAACTGGAGGTCCTGTGGTAAAAAATGGCCTGTTTCAAAATGTTACACAAACAGTCAATGCCTACAAGAACTACTGAAGCGGATTAGTGGACTCTACGACAATCTCACCAGCATGAGAACGGCAGATACCAGAAGAGCTTTAACCTTCCCATCCATATCAGTCGTGTGAAAGCTCAAAGCGTATGTGTCGGCTTCACTGTAATCCTCTAGACAAATTGCATCTTTTTGCCGAGAGATTTTCGCCTTACAAATCGACCCATCAGGTGAAAACACATCGAAATCGTTCGTAGACAGGAATTTAAATATTTTTGTTTTCCAAGTCTCATGTCGGCGCAGTTTTTGGATCGTTCTGCCATCCGCAGCTTCAACGAGGTAAGAAGGAGGCAGTTTGTGCCAACAAGATGAGAGCTTGTTGATTTGGGCAACATTTCCAAGAGTTGTGTTCTCTCGCTTCACTGTCACAAACTGGGGAAAAGGTGTCACAATTTATTAGTCTATTCATTCTCCTCTATATAGAGGAAACTATTGGAAGATATATGACATATTATATATTCAGTATATCATCATTGGAGACACTCACAGCACCAATGCCTTTGACACCGGGATGTCCATCGACATCAAAAACTTCTTCGCCTTGAGTGTTGAGAAATGAGAATTTGAACGGCTGGTCCTCTGTCAAAGTAGATTTGGTTACGACATCAGTTGTCTCGATGGCACAAAACATCATTTCTCCACTGGAGTCTACAACTACGAATTTGTTCGGTGATCCTGTGAATTCTATTCAACAAATTTTAGCCGTCAGTGACACTTGTCTCACTCAATAAACTTTCTCTGAGCTAACCTTCAGCTTTCTCTACCACTTGACGCACAAACACCATGTTGGCTGATCTCAAGGCTTCCAAGTCTTCGTCCAGAGTCAGTCGAGAAACTTTAAATCAAGGGAGCCTCATCATCATTCATGGAATGCAGACATCCCTTTAATTTAACCAAGGAATGTTCAAGGAATGTTTCAATAAAATACCTTTCGACTGGAAGCTTTTGATTGAAGTTTGTCTTGAGTTATTTGACCTGTAAGATGGAATCGAAGGAGTTCTGTCCTTCCTGTGTTGTCTTATCACAAACACAGAATTGTCTGGAATTCAATAATTAGTTTCTAGTATTAAAATGTCCATATTTTATTACATTAATTCTACTACCATTCAATGTATAAACTAACTAATTATCACTTTTTTCCGCTCTATAACTCTATATAATTTCTCTTACCGTCAACAGGGCAAACAGCTCCCCTTGAAATGCCCATATTCCTTAGTTGTACTCTCCAGAACACTTATCGGTCCTTAAGTGTATCTCAAGGAGGTTTTAAGGAAACCAATAATCCTTGTACTTGTGCACTTAAAGTAACACCTCGTCCCCTATCCTGCAGTTTGCACAGGAAATCCTGTGCGGAAACCGAGTGTTTGCACACCAAATCTCTCCTCCTCTGTGGTGACTCAGCTTTCTCGAGTAAAAAGCTTAATTCAGTTTCAGAAAGAGTTCAGATTCAGATTGAAACTGTTTCTTTCTGATCGCATGATTGAGACGAGAGAGAGAGAGTCAGACTGCATAATAATAATAAACGCTTTCTTCACGCTTACTCCAACAACTGCACACTGCTTTCTTCTTCCTTCCTACAATGTAAACTGCTAAACTGCTAATATATATTTGCTACATCACAAAAACCGGACTGGACAGCAGAAGAGTGATTGACGGAAGTATTGTACGACCCAAACAAAGGTGGACCCAAGAAGGCGTTTTGTTTTACGAGATCGATTTAATCTAACCCGTGAAATACAGATTGTTTGATAGAGTAAGTACTACTTGCAAAAAATACCTGTTGGATATTATGTGAACAGACTGCGTGCATTATATATTAAGTGTTGATGTTGAAACTCCTCAAGGTATTTGAAAGTCCTTGGAAGACTTGGCACCAGCCATATAATTATTACATTACTACATGAAGTAATTAGTTTCGAGAGTATGTTGTTGTGTTATAAATACATCCACATGCATGTGACGGAGAATAAAATAACAATGAATAACCACGATGCTTTCCTCTACTCCAGAAAGTAATTAAAACTAATTTACGATTCCTACTTGGAATGAATTAAGCTTTAAAGTTCCCGATGGGCTAAAAGTAGTACGTAGTTTCTCTTCAGGAGAAACAGTTGCCCTGTCCTTATCGAGGACAACATGGAAGAATTACGACGAGTACACTTAATATGCGTCACTGCTTTACAGGTTTCGTCCTTCGGTCCTTCTTAAGGGATTTTATTTTTATTTCAAGGATATCGGTGAGAGTTCGTCACTTAATGCGCCTAACTAGCTTTTCAAAGAATTAGCAACTGCATTTTGCAGTATTTAAGTGTAATCATTGTTAATTTTTTTTGTAATTGGTCTCTAATTACACCTGAGTTTGTTATCGGTCATTTAAAAAACTTGAAAAATTCCTTTCTCCTGTATGGAAAGTGACTGTGGCAGAGAACGGTTCGGTATCAGTAGCTCTACAAGGTGTTTCTGTAGCGAGGAACAATACACAAAAGCATTTAGAGATCTCTCGCCTTGTCCCACTTGACCTATGCTTACTTGCTTGTTGTGTTGTGTCACCTGCAGCTCATGACTTTTGTCACGTATAAATACAAGTCTATACATTGTCCCAGAGGAGAAAGAATTTCTCATACAGGAATGTCCGTATCTCACACGAAAATCTGCACTTCATCATGCGAGATGCATGCGATCTGGTAATTGTCCTGGGGAGCGAGGTAGTGTATTGATTGCCCAACGCCATTTTAGTGCAATGCGGAGAAACCGTTCTAGAATAGTAGAAACTACGAATCTAATGAACCTAAACGAGCCTAATAAACTGTAGGTAAACAAACACCAACGTGTCCTGTGGTCGTTCCCCCGTAAGAAAGTGTAAGAAATGGGAGGCTTAGGGGAGTATTCTCAGTCCAAAAGAACAATACACGCTTTACGTAAGAATAAATCGAAACTCTATCCTCCCCAATTCAGCCTCACCGCATCTCGCCATAAATCACAACTTGAATTGCATTTAATTCTAAGAAACTCAAGTAGTAGTGTCTGATTTGGACACGTTAAAAGTTTGAAGGTTTGAACATCACGGCCGTCGGCATTACATATAGAAATATTCAGAGAACATCAGAGCAGTATAATAAAGGGCATTGCTTATGCATGTAATATAATGTGTGTGTATATATTATAATGTTGAATGTGTCTTCTGATTTTCTTCGGAGGAAAGATCTTCTTCAACAAGATGGCATACATTATCATTATTTCTTGGAGATGAGGAACAGGAGAAGGACAAACATAGTGAAGAAGATGAGAGTGAGGAAGCATCGCCCGAAACATGAAGCGTCTTTCCTTCCTTGGTAGAAATTGAAATTCTGAAAGACAGCCACACAAAAGACCTGAAGAGACGACTTGATATGTATGAATAAACCATAAAGGATTCATTCGTTTGTTGTCCATTCACTGACTTGTGAAAGTACAAGAAGGAAAGTAGGAAGTAGGAAGTGCCTGCATAATATCTTTACATCTTAAATGTGTAGAAAGTATTGTTGTACCAAGAGAAAAACAGCTGCCAGCAATAAAGACATCGTCCGGTCGTCCAACTTGACGGGGGTAAAAACGCCACAAAGATCTTCCACGACGTATTCCCACTCGGAACTGATTTTTCCGATTGATGTTAACCCATCCGGAAGTCTTACGTCGAAATCCTCTGATCCACAATCAGCCCACGTACAACAGCAGCTGGACCCTTCTGGCCCTTTGATTCTCAGGATTTCTTGGTCATCATGGGTCATCAAAGAATACGAAGGCGTGCAAACATTTCTCCGGTTCTTTATGTAACCGTAAATCTGGTCTTGGCTATCTTTCACCGTTAAAGCTATCTGCAGTAGTAAAAAAGGTAATTGAAAGATACCTAACACTGGTCATGTATAAAAGTAAAGTGTACTAAGAAATGCATACTGCACAGCAGTGCACACACACACACACACACTGCATACCGAGTCAAATCCAGGTCGGCCATGGAATTCCAAAACTTCATCTCCCGCAACAGATAAAACGATTATTCTGAATCCACACCAATCTCGGAGAAAACAGATTTGTCTTAGAAAGCTGGACTGCTCCACAGCATAGAACACACAGTCGCCTGTGCTGTTGATGATCTGGTATTTCTTTTTCGCATTTACGGAAACTGAAATCAACAAGTTAGGAAAATTAGGTATTACACACTAGTGAACTTCTGGGATTTCTAGACTACGCTTTCTTCCTTTCCTCTGCTCTTTCGGGTGAAAGTCCACACTCGTTTTATTATCAACTTACATTGCAAAGGCTTTTTGTACTCTCTCATAAATAAGTGTCGCGTGTTTTGGAGAGGCTCCAACAGTTCGTCCTTTTCTGGAAGGAAATGTAGCAAAAAAATAAGTAAAATGTACAACTCATACTCCACAAAACTGAGAATAAGATCACACTTTCACACTTAGAAAGGGATCAGCGTTGAGCCGTAGTAAACTCAGCCAAGATTTTCTCACCATTCCAATTTGATGAAACTGTAGGTGACAGTGAAATCTTTTGTGGAGTTCCGCATTCTGTAGTCGCTCTGATTACATTATCCACAGTGATAAGACAATTAACTGAAACACCACAAGATGCTTAAGTTAACTTTTAAGCACTTTAGTTTTTAATTAAAACTTTTCTCCAATTACTTTTAACGCTTTATAACAACTAACCTGGACCGCTAGAGACGGGATGAACAACGTGGTATTTATTCTTCGCAGATTTCTTCGCACAGTCCATAATAGCTGCTGCTACAAAATCTAAATCCTCTCGTGATTCACAGCTAAGCCACAACTACCGAACTACCCAGAGATGTTCAAAGTGACAGAATTTATAACCTGATGAGTCTGTACTCAATTCCCCTTTCCATGTTATCCATATGGATAGCTGTGTATCAATACTGAAAGCCACTCTACACGTAGTCTTCTTATGTCTTGAAGTACAAAGCTGTGAAAGCACAGTAAGCAAATCTGTATGAAACCACTGCCACTGACTGATGTCCGCACAACCTTTTTGGGGGAGCTTTAACTAAAAGTAAGCTGGAGTGCAATCAAATCCACGCTAAGTTGAGTACACACAAGTGGGTTTGATATACGGAAAGAAAAAGAGAACATTCACTTTCCCCAGATTTTGCATTATCCCTTATGCTCACTACTTCTTTGGAAGGGAAAGCATAACACATAAAAGAGAAAGTGAAATCGGGTCGCACGTTGTAGGGAAAAGCCACAAATCTACTTACCAAGTCTCTTGCTGAGGTTTGACTCACTGGTCTCATTTTAGGTGTGAGATAACACTCTCTCAGGGCAATTTCCTAAGCCTTAAGGACACTGAAGCCAAAGTTTAATGGAGAAATCCTCTTCACCCAACATTAATCTACTCCACTTGTCGATCCACTCTCTCTCTCTCTTCGAGTCTTTCTTATCTACATCAGTTTAGTAGCACTTCACGCCCTACAACTTCTAATTGCACTTCTAGCGCACTCTAAAACATCTCCATTCGTAGGGGATTATCTACACCCACCTTATCATAATAAATATTTAGCTCAATGGCGCTCATATGCGCTTTAAAATAACTCATAAAAATGCATCACGCGTATAATGGAAAAGTTCAGTCATCTCTCATCCCCACCATATGTAAAATATCCTTTTATCTTCTACTTTAATTAAACAATATTAAGTTTCAAAAAGTCAAAAAGTATTCATTAAAATTTAAGCACAAAAGTTATCATGAAGGACCAGGAGTCTCACTTAGTTTTCCATCCTTTTCATTATCTCCGTGGATTGAAACAGATTCTAGAATTTCTTCTATCGTAGTTTCCTCTAGCTCTTCATTATCGTTACTTTCCTTTATGGATTCAACCTCCAATTTATCTTCATTCGGGACTATCGGGACGTCGTCTTCCTCCTCTGCTTCTAAAGGTTCAGCTGCTCCTGCTTCATTATCATCACTGTGTCCTACTTCTACTACTTCCTGTTCTTCTTCTTCTGGAATTACTTCCACCACCACTTCTTCTTTCAAAGACTCATTTGCATCAACGGACACACTGTCCAACTCATCTTCTTGATCAAGAGATTCAACTTCTTTCAATACTTCCTCTTTGGTAATGTCCTCACTGGCATCTTCTTCCAGGTCATCTTGCAAATCTACGACTTTTGCTACACAGAATAGAACATAAAATTGTTGAATAATGTTTTCTGTACCGTTAAGTAAACTAACCTCTTTTCCTCATGCAATCGATGCACATCACAATGCTAATCAAGAGAACACCTCCTAGAAGAACCAATCCGAATATTCCAAATCCCACTATTAAGTTTCCCGTAAGACCAGCAAGAATAAATTGGCCATCATCTCCATTCTGCTGTGGAATCGCATGTCAAATATCTCAATTTCAAGAAACAAGCCCACTCTCCCACATCCAACCAAAGGATATTTACTCAAAATGCTTACATACCGTTCCACTTCCAGATCCATAAGAAATAGATAACGACCACATCACGTATCACATAAGCATGAATATACGCAGAAGATTCTTTATTCGTTTCAATGAATAATATCACACAAATACATAATCGTATATGAAGGTAATACTTAACTTAATGCACTGTACACATAACTTTATTTAGAAACAATAGGCACGACCACCATTGCAATGGAGAAAGTCGTACTCAATACAAGTAATATAAATTTATTGCACCACTTCATTTTTATTGACTCCTTCCTTCAAGAGATACACAAGCAGACCTCTTCTCTTTGAATACCACAGGAGAAAGTGCTACTGCCTCCGGAAACACAAAAAGCCAAAGTAAAAGGTGAATCCTAAAATGTACCAAAAAATACAATGGTCAGTAGTCAGTACACAGTTAGCATTCAGACGTGCAGCTTTTGTGTTGCGTTGCAGAAAAAATACAGCCACACGGCTCAGATAGGACAACTTGATAGGGCCACAATACGTGAGTTCATTCACTACACGCGATTCAATGATTTATTGAATATCTCCGTTCTTCCGTGAGTCTTCCGTATGTTGTTACTCTCAATCTATTGGGAATTGGAACTATATTGGAAATTGGAAATTCCACTCACTCATACTCATTACCCTTTAGAGCTAATTGGACGTTCTCAAAAAGGCACATGACTTTAACATGATTTTTAATTCCACCTCACGCTTTAGCTTTAAGTACTGCAGTTAAAGGAAGAGTGAAAGAACCAAAATGTCTTTTAACAGGTAATAACATTACATACATTGAGAGTTTTATGTATCTGCCTGTGTTACAAAGTTTTGTAGCACAGTTGTGGTGGTTGCTGAAACTCGAGCAGTGTACCTCATCCTGTGACAAGAAATGAAGGATAGTTGACAGTTCTTATGAAAAAGTAAACGGTGAGACTTTCTCTAACTTCAGGATGTCTATTAATACACCAACCAAACTACTTTATTACAGGGGTTGTTGTCTCCAAGAGTTCGTATTGACTGTCCAATTCATTTCTCGTAGTGTTCGCTCTTCCAAGAGTGTCTAGCCTTTTAGAGACACTCACAGAAAGTAGAGCAATCAGCATGACAATGATTATTATTCCGAGGGTGAGTCCAACAGACATAATGAAAAAGTCGGATCTCACTTCTTTCGTTCCACAATCAAAGTAGTCGTAGTCCTGAATAAAAATGAAAGGATGAGTCAATAAAAACCATCTCTTCTCGTATCGAACAAACACTTCTTTTGTAACTAAAAGCTTTCTAGTATTTTTTCGTATAATATTATACTCACAATGACCAGAGTGGTTGCCAAAATCAATGCCTTGCTGACCATACTTATGTCAATGGGGAATGAAATTTTGTATAAAGCTTCTGGTGAATCTGCACTTCGAAAAGTGTCTTCCTCGCTCTCCATGTCCTTGTGGATTTTCCCGTACCGTTGGGAATTATCAGGCGTACAAATAGCAAAGTTTGCTCGCTTGTAAAGGTAGCAGTAACTTCCATTAACCTTCATACATACTTTACCGTTGCTTCCTCGCACATTGTAATCCGGACCACGAATTAAGTTTCCCTGTTTTATTCGTAGGATCTTCCCTATTCCATGATACTGGCAGTGTTTCTGACGAGCGAATACAACGACCTGCAATCAATCCATAAACCACATTAAAGTGCTTTTGCTCATTCCTTACTTCGCATTCTCACAATACTTAGTTAAAAGTATGACGTTATTGCATATTGCATTTACCGAGTCAGCTCCCTGCTTAGCCACAACTTTCACCACTTCGTTTCCTGATCTCATATCAAAAATGCTCAATTTAAATGGAGGTTTTGAGTTGGCTCCCGAAGCATCTTGAGGAGGAGGATATGTTGGCGATTCCAGAGTTTGCACAACCTTAAAAATCGGTTGTCCAGATCGGCTTGTCACTTCGTAACAGTTAGGTATATTTGCTTTCCCTGCAAACAAAGTGTGAAGTGAATGTGGTGGTGTCTTTCTTTCGGGTATATATACAAAGAGTATCTCCTATTTCTGATCTTCCACTCACCTTTGTCTCTCTCGTCTATGGAGCGTCTTATCCACAGTTGGTCGTAGTAGTTGAAGGTTTCCAGCTCTACAATACAATCCGTAGAATTTCTTCATCTGTACAGATTCAGTCAGTTCAATTTATTTCTTTTTAAAATTACCTTTAATCTTTTCGTAGTCTGGAGAGTGGGCGTTTTCGGTGCAGAATCTTGTCGCTATTTCTAAAATATACGGCGTGTTGTAATGTTTCATTAATAATTAGATTGTGCTGGCTTTTCAAATAATGTTCAGTTACCTTGTGCTGGAGCAGGAGTGGGTCCAATAGGCACCACAGTATTATGAGTCATGTTAACTACTTGACGGAAATATTGTACAACCAGATTAAATGAAATCCTCCAATCGACTGAATAAATTTTACAAGTATTTACGACTTCTGACTTACACGCGTATAAGTCTGACTTATTTGTATGCTCTGCTGACCTGCTTACTCTCTTGTGGACAAAGTTTGCTCTGATTTAGAGTGACTTTGGTCAAAATGCTTTTTAAAGTTGATTTGTGTCTGATAGCAAGAAATGTAATGTTTCCGAGAGAAAGTTTATTGTGGACTGTAGAGTGTAGAATGTATATAATCGGAAGCTGGTGAAAATCCGAATTCCCAGAGTGCCTCACTGACCCATATAAATATTGTTTAGTGAGCTTAGTGCACCATGAAATGTGTACAACGTATTAAAGCACTCACTCACACATCATGTGAAAGCACCTAATGTCGGGGGAGAAATATAGGTCAAGACATTAAACTTCTGGGGAAAGCAAAAATATTAAATCTGTGTTAGTGTTGTAAGTACTCAACAAGTTCATATATGTCGTTCGTATCCGGAAAAGGAGAGAGATGTAGATATGTAGGTCAGATTGTAAATCGCCAGGTAAATGCGAACTCACGCATGTATGTCAAATCTTTCCCAAGCCGAAGGCAGCATAAATGCAATAGAAAGTATTATATGTCCTATCGTCATTCCTATCGTAAATTGTCAAATGTAGACTGCACTGCATTCAAGGTAAAATTGGATTTAAATGACAATTTAATTGTAGTCAAAGCCATCGATCAACTGGTGAACTTCTTTAATCAGAATGAAAGTATGTTGTGTCACGTAAAAACAGGTACAGGTACATAGAAATGCTTGTTTCACTTTTTGCAATTAACTTGTGAAGGTAAGATTGCATATAAAAGAAGCATTGAAGGAGCAGGCGGAATACAACGGTGAATTCCGCATTCGTAACAGTAGTTTGAGTTGGATTGTAAAGGACGTTGTTGGTTTTGCTTACGTAAACTTGGTGCAATAAAACAGAGGGAAGTCCTACGCTGTTGTGTTGTGGGCTTTTTAGGTACAGAAAACAGAGAGGGTAAGAAGAGAGATCACATTTGCAAGGATTCTCGTGAGATAGTACACTATCCTGACCGTGTGCATTCACAGAGCACATGTTTCCCAGCACTCTCTCAATACCTCTCGACATTCGAAGAGGAATTCCATCCCATTTCACCCATTGTGATCCACTCCTTGTCTCACTCACATTCAGTTCGGCTACAGAAGGTACGCAGTAACTGAATTTTATGAAAACAAAGATATCAAAATATTTGTCTATGATGCTAAGTGTAGCAGATTAATAAAATTAATATTACTAAATGTATCATTCGTATAAGCATTTTAAGCATATGCCCTCTAAAATGTTATAAGTTCTTACAGGACAACAGAAAAACATTGGAACCTAGAACACTCAATCATTGTTTACCTTAAATCGTGTAGGTAGACTACATTCATAATTAATATTACTAGAGCATTTAAGCATCAAAACTGGTTACATTAAACAGTAACAAAATATTTTATGAACTTATATTTGAACAACATTTTCGAAGCCAAAAATAAACTTTTACTACAGATTTACATAATGGCAGCTATTTGTGCATCGCAGTTGTAGAATTAATTACACTATAATATTATGTATAAATCCAATTCCAACCGAACAAGGACAATTTTTATAATGA